>JAQIUQ010000739.1:0-113974 GCA_030378365.1 Hybognathus amarus | reverse complement strand
GGTCCCTCTGATGATTAACCACATTATCATAATTCCCTTTCTGTGTTTTCTCCTTTACCCTTAGGTAGCAAGGTTTTGTATTTTACACACCCAAAGAAAATTACCCAATTTGGTTTAAATAAGGTAAACTTTAATTAATTTTGGAGTTTTCCTTCTTCTGCCACATTTTAGTATTTTCCAAGGAGCATCCTCTTGTGGGTGGTGATCCGATCGTCACCCCTGGTTGGTGTTCAGTGGGTGGGGTTTCTCTCCTACCGGCGTAACCAGCGCTAGCTGTGCGTGAGTCTCGGACCCTCCTGTCTCTGTCCATTGGTGCGGCACGCAACAAAGACATCAGCAATCTGGTAAATTCCACAAAGAGGGGTCATTCACGCTGCGACACAAGGCAATCTCGGAACGTCCTCCCAAACCGGGGCCTAAAGAGGGGCCACCTCGTAAGAGGGGTTCTGGGAAGACACCCTTTTTGCAGTGTCGTAAGCAGGTGACATCCTCGGAATTGCCAGGTTGTGTTAAAAGTCGAAGTTGTTTGAGTGGGCGCACCAAGGTAGATGCACAGGAAAGGCCCGCGGACACCTCAGTTAAGTGTCTGGAGCGACGGGGAGTTTCCTCACCATTGGCCCAGCCAGAGTGATTTCGGGTCACCCCAGGCAAGCTGGAACTAGGTAAAGAAATACAGATCATCCACTTAGCATAGGCCACAAGAATATCAGATATTCTCCCGTGTCAAAGTGCTACCCATCCTTGCCTCAGAAAACACACATAGTCGCGCAAGCCTTCTTAGCTCGTAACACTTTCTAAACTGTTATCCTTCTCTGCATTTACAGATCCGTTAGCCCTAGTGTCTAACCTCATCTAAGTTTCTTTTACCTTGTTTGGTTTTGTTTCTCTCTCCCTTTGTTCCCTCTGTTCTGTGTGAACTGTGCCTTTCAGATCACCCAGACACACGGCCTACAGAGACACCCCAGGAAAGCTAAATAACAGGCTGACAGCCGAGTCACTAGTGGCAACAGTGTCCCACTAGGCTCCGGCCCTGTCAAAAATCCTTATTTAGGCCCTGCGCTGACCTTAACAATTTTCTCTAGCTCACTGTCTAACTGTCTCTATCAGATTCAGTCGAAATTCCCGTAAACGGCATCGGCCGTATCAAAGGGATAGCGCCTAAATTGTTGAACAATCTTGCATTTGGTCTTGTTGTGTGTGCGTGTTGTGCTCCTCTCGCCTACAGCAAGCCAGTATGTCCCAGTCTCCCAACCCAGCTGCCCACTGGGACAGCCTCGGAGCATGGCTGACCGCCATGACAGCCGCCTTCCTTCCAAAAGGGGATCACGACGCGAAGCCCCAGAACCAAGAACAGCTGGATGCCGAACTGGACACCCTGACAAGGCAGGACCCAACTTCAAAGCTACAACCACAAGGAATGGGCCCGAACTCGTAGGAAAGCTGGCCCATACCCTCGTCACGCAAGCCCGACTATATGAAGAAAACGCCACCGACCTGGAACAGGAAGCTGCAACTCTACGGCTCCAAGTGGAGGACGCTTGGCGTAAACAAACGGAAACCCAGAGTCGGCTAAATCAGCTACTGATCGACAGCGAGAGAACAAGAGCGAGGGGGAATCAGACCTCGACCTACGAAAGGAAATAGAAAGCCTCCAAAAGGCCCTGGACGACCTCCGTCTGGACACCAATGAAAAGGAACTGAAAGAAAAGAAAGCCCGAGAGGCACTCACAGCGGAACTAGAAAGAGCCGAAGGTCTCCTTTCAAGAGCCGATGCTAGATTTAAGGACAGAGACGCTAAAGCCAAGGCCTGTGAAAATCACCTAAAAGCCGCCCAAACTGAAGTTGACAAACTTACTCAACAAATGGACCTTTATAAAGCTGAGCTGGACGCTGTCCACCAAGAACTAAAACACTCCTATAAACTGCAGAGTGACCGAGTCAGGGAAACACACACTACAAAGTTTCCCCTGACCGGTTCGACCCGCAGTCTTCAGTCAAGGTTTCACAACTGCGGAGGGGGGACGGACGTCCACCGTCGCCGGCAGCCACAGACAGCCAACCAGGATCCCCGCACTTTGGAAGAGGGGGACTTTCCCGTCAACTCCTGCCCCTCACCACGGCAGAAGCTTCAAGGAACTTGACAAGTTGGCAAGAAACATCCCTACCTTCACGCCAAACCCTGCAGGAGGTCATGATGTTCACGCTTATCTAAAGGACATTGATTTTTATTTGAACACTGTTCCCCATGTCACTCCAGGGGACAGATTATACCTGGTCAGAATTACCTCTAGCCGTGAAGTACGCAGCTTCCTGGATCGTCAACCAGACGCTGTCCAAACGGATTACCAGCAACTGCGACAAGCCTTCATCCGGGAATTCTCTGACCCAGACACTGATCAAGGACTAATCACTGCGTTGAACCTCAAGCAGGCACGACTGGAGACCCCGCAAGCGTATTATACTCGCCTCAGACAAGCCTACTTCGGTGCACGAAATGAACCGGAAATGGAGGAGGACTTTAACTTCCGAACTTTGTTCCTCCGAAACCTGCATCCCACCGTAAGTCACCACTTAGGGGTCCTAGCCTGTCCTCGAACCATGACAACCCAACAACTGAGAGATTTAGCGCACAAAGCGTTCATCAAACAGAAAATGGTTTCTGAAAAGACTGTGAGAACTCCCTCTATCTGCCCCATCACTGATCAACGTCCAGAGCTGGCACTAGAGGGCGCCCAACAGCACCACCCTAACAGACTGTTTAACGAGTCCAAAATGTTTCCGGACAGCAGAGGGCAACGCAACCGTGAGGGTGCACGCCCCAAGCAGCCAAACCGGAGCTCTGAAGCTTCCTATGGCAACCCACGGCCTACCTACCATCAAAGGGGTAGAGCCACATGGGAAGCCAGCCAACGGCCAAGAACCAGCCGAGCTCCAGCAGCAAGAACCCCTAGCCCAGATCAGCGGCAACGGAAACCTTCATGGCAAGCCCCCAGCAAGCTCAATTCCAAATCTGAGCCTGCCACAAAGAGTGACAGTAAAGTCGCAGCAGAGACCGCGGAGATCCTGAAAGTGCTGAAAGAGCTTCTTCACAAGAAAACTGACAAGGAGGACAAGGTGGACAAATCAGACTCCTCATGACTAAGAATAAGGACTGAAAACTTTCCGGACAGCCTTCCTACAGAACCAAGCACCCCCAACACTGCTCTCCTGACACAGACCACAGAGCCAGCTGTCACAACACCAAGTGACAGCGACACACACTCCTTGCTGCTGCCCACCACACATCCTGAAGTGGACAACGCAACCCCTCACACTAGTGAACCAACCCCTGAGATACCTGAAAGTGCTGTTTTGGTCGTGTGTCTTTGCAGCGACTCACAAGACACTGACCCTAACTGTTTGTCGATCACCACACAAACCCCAGCACCAAAACTCCTGGGACACCTGATCGAAAAGGGACTAGCACGCAAGCTCTATCTCTCCATCACGCTGGAAAACGAAGTGAGGCTCGAAGCACTAGTCGACACTGGATCGGACCTCACTCTGATATCAGCCAAACTCTTTGACAGACTCAGATTTGAAGCTAACAGGCAAAACAGAACTTTAAAACCTCAGAACTGTGTTTTGAATGTGCAGTCTTACAGCCAAACTGACATCCGGCTTGAACAAATAGCTCCCATCCATCTGACCATTGGTCCCATGAGTTTAATCCACCCTGTGTACATTTCACCTATGGACACATACCCTCTCCTCATCGGCAAAGACCTGCTAGACCGCTTCGAGCCCCTAATGGACTTCAGACAACTGAAAATTTGGGCTCAAGTGCGAGAACCCCTCCCCTGTCAGTCACCCAGGTCAACTGAGCCAGACTGCCAGGTCACCAAGGTCACGGGAACTTTCGCCGACAGCCAGTGTGACACACACCCAACACTGGAGCAAGAGTCAAGTGCACTCCTCTGCACCTTCCAACTCACAAAAGACTTTGAGCCTTTCTGCCCCAGGGTCAACACCGACCTGCAGCTAAACGGCCAACCCACAACAGACATTGTGCTCGCACTATGGGCAGACAACTCTGCCATCAGCCTGGCACTCTTTAACAAACTAATTAAGGTCACACCTGACCTTCCTTATGCAAACAAGCGCACACGCTTCCCTTTGAATCCATGTCCATCAAACCTGGTGACTGCAAAGGGCATCTGTGCTTTGAACTTGAACTGGAACAACAGGTGCCTTACCCATTACTTCCTGGTCCTCCAAGACCCACCTCACAATGTCTACATTGGAGCAGACGTCCTGATTCGCCTCCAAGCACATGTGGACATTATCAACGAAGTATTGTGGGCCCCATTGACTGTACAGCCAGCTGTTGTTCCCACACACATCGACAATCTCGTGTCAGGACAAACAATCCCAGAGGTCTGTACCTTGATCAGCGAACAGGAAACTGTAGTACCTGCTTACACCAAAGGGGTCGCTGTTCGACTCAACATGCGATGTGGTCAAGCCTTAAACCACACATTGGGTTTCTTCCAACAGTCACCCGAAGGCATTGAACTTGGCCTAACACTAGAAGCCACGCCTCTAACTGAAGTGACATCACGTGCAGTCTACATCCTTTTCAACAACTGCACCGCAGGGGACATCACAATCCCAAAAGCCTACCGGCTGGGATGGCTAGTGAGCCATGATTTCCCTGACTTTGAATTGACTTTACCGTTCATCGGTCCCATTCCAACCGGGATGCTACCTGAAGAGTGCACAGGCGATGCACTGCACACAGCACCCTTCAAAATTATCTCCATCGCCTCTGTTCTGCCAATGGACAAAGATCAAGTATGCAGAAGTGAACTGATGGAAAACCGACACCTCGCCGTCTACACGGTCTCCGAACAGCCTCCCAGCGAGACTGATCAGACCTCTGCACCTACGCGTGTCAACTCCGCAGGTGACTCACCCACAGGAGAGCCCTACCCCGGTTTTGAATCTCAAGTTCAACAAATCCTAACGGACGCTGATGCAATCCAGGACGATGCAGACCGACAAAAACTCAGAGACGTCCTTTTCAAATTCAAAGCGTCATTTGCCAAAGACTCTTTAGACTGTGGTCTCACCAACCTTCACACCGTGCGCATCCCAACGCACCCTCAGGCGCCGCCTACCTATGTAAAACAATACAAGATCCCGATCGCATCACACGAACCGGTGCAAGAGATCATTGACTCCATGCTTGAAAAGGGTGTTATTCGTCCGTGCAACAGCACCTATTCTGCTCCCATCTGGCCGGTTATCAAGCCAAACGGCAAGTGGCGACCAACGATCGACTACCGAAAACTGAATCAACAGGTGCCATTGTCACGATGGCCCATGACCCAGCTGGAGCAAGAAATACCCCAAATCAGAGGAGCCAACATCTTCTCTACGCTCGACGTAGCCTCAGGTTTCTGGACCATCCCAGTGCATCCAGACGACCAACACAAGCTTGCTTTCACTTTCGGCAACAGACAATTCACTTTCACAAGGTGCCCATTCGGCTATGCTAACTCACCTGCTGAGTTTAACATCTTCCTGAACAAAGCATGCCCCGATGCAAGAATGAGAGGAAACCTCATCTATGTGGACGACGTGTTGATGAAAAGTACTACAGTGGCCGACCACTTGAAAGAAATAGACTATGTTTTGAACCAGTTGACAACTGCAGGTGCCAAGATTGCACTCCATAAAGGGCAATGGTGCCGGACCAAAGTCAACTACGTGGGACTACTGATCGGGTCACAGGGCATCGAACCGCAAACAAGCCGCATACAAGCCGTTCAAACCATCAAACCCCCCACCAACGTCTCAGAACTGCGAAGTTTTCTGGGGGTGTGCAATTACTCACGGCAATTCATAGAGAACTATGCAGACATTGCAAAGCCCTTGACCACCCTGCTGAAAAAAGACTGCCCATTTGTCTGGACAACCATCCAAGACAACGCCATGAACGAGCTAAAGCGTCACCTATGTACAGCTCCATGCCTGGCATACCCAGACCCACAAAGAGAATTCTACTTAGAAGCTGGATTCTCCGAACACTGTCTCAGCGCTGGCCTGTACCAACGACATGATCAAGACAAAAGAGTGGTCGCTTACGCCAGCAAGACACTTCTTCCACCAGAGCTTAAGTTCTCAGACTGTGAAAAAGCCCTGCTTTGCACCGTGTGGGCCATCCAAAGATTCTCCAACTACATTGGAGCTCAAAAGGTTATCATAGAGACTTGTCATCAGCCCGTCATGTTCCTCAACAGCCAACGCATCCGTGATGGCGTGGTCACCAACTCCCGCATCGCCACGTGGTTAATGGCCCTCCAGGGTCGCAATGTTGAAGCAAGATATGCTCAAAACCACAAGTCAGCCCTAGGCAACGGCCTGGCGGCCTGCCAAAACTGCTCTGGTAACGCCCCACCTGTCACAGCCAATGTGGAAGAACCACAACAACAGACCTGTCACAGATACTTTGAGGAAAATGCATGCCAAGGTTTAACAACAGCCTATGTTGACGGATGCTCCTACAACCAAGAGGGCTCTCGTCAAGCAGGTGCTGGTGTGTTATGGGTAAATGACCTGCCTTGCCCGCGCAACACTTCAAGCTGGGATCCCAGTCATCACAATATGCTGAAGTGGCAGCCATTCTCATAACTCTGCAAATAGCCTCGGCCCATAACATCAAAGAACTCCTCATCTGCACAGACTCTAACTATGCCAGATTGAGTTTCACATGCCACCTTCCAAGCTGGAAACAGAATGGCTTTAAGACTTCAAACGGCAAGCCTGTCACACACCAAAACTTGTTTCAAGCATGTGACAACCTGACTAGACAACACGACATGATTGTCTACTGGAAAAAGGTGAAGGGGCACTCCAAACAACCAGGCCTCGACAAAGACCTGAATGACCAAACCGATGCCCTCGCCAAGGCTGGCGCACTGCACGGCACTCCATGGTCACCCCCAGCCCAACCACCTACCTTTGATGTGGCAGTGCTAACCCGCAGCAAAAGAACTTTCCCTGCCGCACCGCCCACCTCTCAGTCTCTCGCCCTGACTCCGCAGATCTCAAACAACGATATAGCGGACATGCAAAACTCTGACACGTCAATAAAGACTTTTCTGCACCACCTCTCAGACCCCACCAGCCACCCACTATCGCCGTCTGACCTAGCGGCCGACCCCTGTCTAAAACGCCTGCAAGACATCAAGCACATGCTGCGTGTGATAGACAACATCTTGTGGTATGCACCTGATGACACCACAACGCCAAGGCTTGTGGTGCCACAATGCCTAAGGGGGGTGATGCTCTTGTATGCCCACGACGCACCATGCGCTGGACATCACGGCGTCAGAGCCACTTATAAGACACTAAAGCAGGTGGCATATTGGCCCTGCATGCAAAAGCACGTGGCGGAGTACATCAAAGAGTGTCTGATTTGCTGCCAGTTTCAACCTGCAAATCCAAACCACAGAGCTCCGCTGCAACACAGAAGAATCACCTTCCCGTGGTCAGACCTCCAAATCGACTGGGTAGGGCCCCTACCCCGATCAACAAGAGGCAACAAGTACTTTCTCACAGTCGTGTGCCAGTTCACAAAATGGGTAGAGTGTCTCCCAGCACCCAACGACACCGCCCAGACCACGGCATACCTCCTGATGAATCACATCTTCTCCAGGTTCGGACTGCCAATGAGTGTCAACTCAGACAGAGGTACTCATTTCACAGCTGAGATAATGCAGCAGATATGGAAACTCCTGGGTGTCCACGTTCAAATGCACATCAGCCATCAACCAATCTCGTCTGGCCAAGTCGAACGTTCTAACCGGACTGTGGTCAGTATGCTAAAAAAATACGTGGCTGCCAACCAGAAAGACTGGGACGTGAAACTCCCGCTGGTGTTAATGGCCCTAAGAGCCACTCCACAAGACTCAACTCAAGTGTCCCCCTTCGAACTAATGACTGGACGACAGATGACACTGCCACTGCACCTGCTGTACCAGCCAGGAGACTCCAGTCTCATCACAGCCTGCACCACTCACCAGTACCTCGAAGAGCTGCACCGGCATCTGAAATCGACCTTTGCCTTCGCCCAACAACAGCTTCAAAAGAGCGCACAGGGTCAGAAAGCGTACTATGACCGGAAAGCTTCACACCAGGAACTGGCCGTGGGTGACAGGGTCTGGTATTACCGCTTTGCACAGCCACAACGCACAGCCTCCCACCGGCTGTCAAAGAAATTCCTGCCACACTGGACAGGGCCCCATGAAATTGTCGATAAACTTTCACCGGTAGCGTACCGAATCCAACTGAGCCAGGGACAGAAAGACCCCGTGCTCAAATGGGTCCACCGCAACCAAATTAAAAGTCATTCGGCTGCTCGCAGGGAGAGGCGAGGAGTGGCCAATGCAAACTAACCTGTTTCCCATCCTAGGAGCGGAAGACCGTCCTGCAAAACCACGGACAACTCCCGCTGACACACTGCCTCTTTCTCTCTCTCTCCTCTCTCTCTCTCCACCTCTCCTCTGTACTCCTACTAGGATGCTGCTGTGGTTTACCATCCTGTGCCTTCAAGCAATCAGAGGGCAACCGCCACCCGACATCATCTCACCAGGCCCGGCGTCAGGCATCGTGCTGAGGGAGCAACCAGGGCTCTTGATAACCAACTGTCGGACACACACCCAGAAAGTGTACGTCCGACTGGAGCCCCTGAATGTCTACCGGGCACACTTCCCCAAAACAGCAACCCAGTACAGCTGGGCCGGTGCCCGATGGATAGAGGATTCCCGTCCTCCACGCCGAGGCCGACGTCAGACACATGCTGAGCCAACTAGAGAAGATGACTGTCACCCAGGCGGAATTGAGCGGGATACAACCGCCGCCCCCAAACGGTTCCTGGGAGCTTTGCTCGGAGCTGCAGCTGCAGTGGGAACCCTGTTCAACATCGGTATGTCCAGCGTCAATGCTGTCAACCTGGCTACCGTGAGACGCAACGTGGCCGAGATTCAAACAGAGATTCCACAACTAAGGGAACAGCTCACCACGCAGAGTGCCTCCCTGCAGACCATCGGAAAGACCCTAAAGGGAACTGTGGTAATTCTCAACACCCACAGCGTCGTCCTCAACCAGACTGTGACCGCTGTGAAGCGTCTGATCAATGTTTTCCAAACTGACTTGGTCCAAACGCAGCTTGTCTCCGCCCTCATGACAGACATGCTGCGGGAAGTGAGTTCCTCCGTCGACAGCCTGGCCATGGGACGAATTCCACCCTATCTCATCCCTTTGAGCCTGGTCCAAAATGTGCTGGCCTCCGCAGTCACCACGCCAGCCGACCCGCTCCAAGTTCATCTGGCCTATTCCCTGGGCAGCGCCATCCCACTCTACGTCGACCCCGAACAGAAAGAAGTGGGATTCCTCCTGAACCTACCCATCATAGAGTCAAACCGAATCTACAGACTCAAGGACATTGTCAATGTCGGGTTTTGGAAAGGTAACACGCACATCACAGTCCGCACCCCAAGCGTGGTAGCCTACCACGACAGTGACCCACAATTGTACCTGGCTCCAAACCTGCACATGTGCACCCTGACTAAAGACATTCACTATCTCTGCCCGAGCAAACCCTTCCTCAGAGACAACACTGATGGAATCTGCGGGTTGCAAGCTATGTCCAGAGACACCCGGTGCCCGGCCGAAGCCAGGCCCCGTCCTCAAGTTGAAGAACCCGAGCAGAAAATCATCGCGAACCGCTGGCTCGTAAACACCCCCGTGCTCACAGCTACGCCTCACCTATGACCAACACGACACCGCAACTCAGTCTCAGCCTGCTCAACCAAAGCATGTGGATTCAGGTACCTAAAGGCGCCATCCTCCCACGTCGATGATCTGGCCTTGTATCATCTCCCGAGCAACGAGTACGAATCCGAGCTGGAAATCCCTTCCTTCTTCAAGGACCACAACTTCACCCTGGGTCCAGAACTGGAACTGGGAATTGAGAGACAGGGGGGTCACAATTAATTGACATTGCTCCTCTCGACTCCGCCCTACAAGCTCTGTCTCGACAACCCGGCTTGACTACCTCACCTGTGGTCCGAGCCTGGACCCCAGCCGACACGGCGTTATGCATCTCAATGGTAGTCAGCCATATCCTAACTCTGGGTTTGGCCTTTATCCTGTACCGCCGACTCAACGAGATGCGTGCATCCACCGCTAAGCTCACCAAAGCCGTCTCCGGAGGTTTCCGCCGAAACCCTCGGAAAAGAGGGTCCCACGCTGGAGGTCACTAGCGATCTCATTGAGTTAACTCCTCAGCCCTGATGATCACCTGCTAACAAGTTCACGATTCACCTTCCAGCCTCCCATGCAACGAGTATCGGCAGAGGACGTCTCCGCAGGGACGTCATCTCCCGATCAGGGGGGATGTAGGGATTCTGATCAGACAATCATTAACTCATTTCATGTGATCAACAAATGGTAACAAAGAAAGCCTTTTTAACACATTCCTACGACACATATGGTCAAATTCAACTGGACTTTTACGACCCCAGGCTCCACCGTGTCTAGGCCTAAGTGATTTTAATGGTGATAAATGGTCAAAGATACTGAACCTCGCTAGACCCCCACTAATCTGACCAATCTATGCAAACAAGGAGAACCTTCTCCTCTCGTGACCTGTGACACCATAGGAGGAGGGAAAAACAAGGAAAATAACCAGATTCCCCTTTTGCTCGACAACACCAACACGTATATCACAACCAGCGTGACGCTAATTGCTAGTACGTGCAAACACGCGCACATACCAACACACACACAAACCCCCTTCGCGGGCAAGACAGCCCGCACACACATCAAACACGGACAGCTCTAAAAACTTGTTAAAAGATTACCAAAGATGTCTAGTATGCTGAAATGCACGTAAAAGAACAGTAATTCACCAATCTAACTTCAGGTGTAATCACGAGTACCCAAAGAGTTTAAAATGCCTGTAATACTATGCTTTAAAGTGTAACCCAACAATGCGGTCAAAATAACTCAATGTGTTTGATGTCTCTGTAATCCTTATGGTGTGATCTGTTTGTTTAACTATATATCGATATTACAAAATGTATATCCTCATGTATAAGTTTGTTTTCAAAGTTAGCATAACTTTTCCTTTGTCTCGAGACGCAAGATCAGCAATGTCACATGTTTATCAAATGGGCAGACACGCCCCTGTGATGAACGGCTTTCATTGGTCAGCCGAGTTTTGGGACAAACCGCAAACCATCCTTAAAAGCTTATGCCACAGAACATAACGCTGTCTGTCCTTTTCCATGTCTTCTTTTTCATGTTCGCGGTCTTTTTCATCTTAGTCTTTCTTTCTATCTTAGTCGTAGTCTTCTTCTTAATCATCTTCATCTTAGCTCTCGCTCTTACGCTCTTATCTCCTGCTTTGGTCCCTGGCTCCATCTACTTCCTTCGGAAATCTCCTGATGCCCTCGGACTCATCTTCTTACATCTTCTGAAACTTCTTAAAGTTATCAGTCTCTCGTTACTTTTACTTCACGTTTACTTTTGCGAATAGCCAGTTCAAGTTAGTACGTGCGCGGTCTCCTCCAAGGAAGGCAAACATCCAGCACGAACTCTCTAAGACGCTTGGAACTCCCGCAAAACCAACCCACGTGGGAGAGGCCAAAGAGATTCCGTCTCCCGGGCAACCGCATGCTCTCAGCATCACACAGGTTCGAATGCAAAACTTGTTCCGTCAAATTCTAGACAAATAATTTCCTGTGGTTGTCTCCAAAGGTCAAAAGCTGTGCAAGTAACTGTAATTTCTCTTGTATTCTCATTTTCCATTGTTTCCTTTCTTAAGTTTTATTTTTATTTTGTTTTACCTGTATATACATATATCACGTGTGATTTGTAGTGTAATTTAGTCGTGTGTTTTATTAAACTCCATTTATACATCATTTGCCATTGTGTGTATTAATTGCACAACAAAGCCTCTTTAATATTGAAGATCCTAATGCTACGTTCTGATTCTGTTCGAGTGCACTGAACATTACCAGCACGATTCAAGCTAAGGAAAGCAAGGATTCGTAGTTTTGTAGATCGGCACGCGGGCCGCGCTGACTAGAAAACTGTGCAATCTCTTATTGCTTTCAAAATCACACACTCCTCTGTCTGAAAAGGACATATGCTCCGAAACTAATCATAATCCGTTGTGTTAGTTGAGTCATATGTACCTGAGACAGACGAGCGTGGTGTAAAACCCCTCGTTGGGTGAATGAATATATGCGAGACCCTTCGATTCAAGGAATAGTTCATAAATTGTTGATCCAGATCATTAATTTTGTAATATTCTTCCCCTAAATTCAAATTGAGCTATAAGACCTGAGTCGAGATTCGTTACACAGGGGTACCTTTTATCGTCTGGACCGATCATAAAGAATCTCGAGTACATTCGAACTGCTAAAAGATTGAACTCCAGGCAGGCTCGGTGGGCACTTTTTTTCGGTCGTTTTGATTTTACACTCTCTTACCGTCCGGGTTCCAAGAACATCAAACCGGACTCATTATCGACGCATATTTGATTTTTCCAAACGCCCGTCTACTCCCGAGTGTATTTTACCCGAAACCATATTTGTTTCAACACTCACATGGGAGATCGAAGCGAAGGTCAAGAGAGCCTTAGAAGGGGTAACGCCTCCGCCCGGGTGCCCACCGAACCGGTTATTTGTGCCGGAGGGATTACGGTCTGACGTTATCCAGTGGGGTCACAGTTCCAACGTAGCTTGTCATCCAGGAGTCAATCGCACTGGGTTTTCAGTCAAGCAACGATTTTGGTGGCCACGTATGGCTCGCGACATTCACGATTTTCTTTTGGCTTGCTCAGTTTGCGCCATTGGTAAGTCTTCCAATCAACCTCCAGATGGGTTACTTCAGCCGCTGCCGGTGCCTTCGAGACCCTGGTCCCATATCGCTCTAGATTTCATTACCGCCCTCCCACCCTCCCAGGGTAACTGGTTTTAACTGTGGTGGACCGATTCTCGAAGGCAGCACATTTCATTCCCTTACCCAAATTGCCGTCAGCTAAGGAGACAGCGGGAACGATCGTAGATCACGTCTTTCAGTTACATGGCCTCCCGATAGACGTGGTTTCCGACCGGGGTCCCCAATTTGTGTCCAAATTTTGGCGAGAATTTTGTAGATTACTGGGGGCGACTGTTCAGTCTGTCCTCTGGGTTTCATCCCCAGAGCAATGGTCAAACTGAGAGAGCCAACCAGGATTTGGAAAGAACGTTGCGATGTTTGGTTTCCAAGAATCCTTCCTCATGGAGCCAGCAACTGTCTATGGTGGAGTACGCCCACAATACGTTACCAGTGTCATCTACGGGCCTATCTCCGTTTGAGTGTAGTGTAGGTTACCAACCACCTATTTTTCCTAGTCTGGAATCCGAAGTCGCGGTCCCCTCCGCTCACGCCTTCATCCAGAGGTGTCATCGCACTTGGACTAGAGCCCGTGAGACTCTACTCCAAGTGGGCGCACGCACCAAGGTCAAGGCCGATCGCCACCGGCGGAGACCTCCCGTATACGTCGTCGGTTCTAAAGTGTGGCTTTCTACTAAGAATATTCCTCTCCGATCCGTCTCGAAATAAACTTGCTCCCAAATTTATTGGCCCGTTTGCTGTCACCAAAATCGTTAGTCCGGTGGCAATCCGCCTCAAACTTCCTCCTGCGTACAGGAGAATTCATCCCGTGTTCCATGTATCCAAAGTCAAGCCCGTGTTTTATGCCCGCATTAATCCGTCAGTCCCGGTTCCCCCACCGCCGCGACTCGTAGATGGGGAACCATCCTATTCGGTCAATCGTATTCTGGATTCTAGACGGAGGGGACGCGGATTTCAGTACTTGGTGGATTGGGAAGGTTACGGTCCGGAGGAGAGAAGTTGGGTTCCTGCTAAGAGACATTCTGGATCACTCTCTTATCGATGATTACAATCGACAGGTAAGGGAGTCTGAGAACGCCAGGAGGCGTTCTTAGGAGGAGGGGTACTGTCACGGTAGACGTTTTCTCTGTTTCCTTCTAGTCTCGTGTTTATGTTGTTGTATGAATGCACGTGTGTGAGGGGTGTGTCTGTATGACATCACTTGATCCGCTCCAGCTGCCCATCATTACTTCACCAGCTGCAGTCGATCATCACCACTCCATTTATACTCACCGCTGTTCTCTCATCCTTGTCAGATCGTTGTCTCATGTGGTCCGTGTTGGTGTTCCGGTGTCCAGTTCCTGCCTTGTGTTCCTGTGTCTTCGTTGGAAGTTGAGTGTTCTGCGTTCCGCCATTCACCGTCTCGTCACTGCACTCTTCACGGATCCTGACCATCTTGTCCCTGCGTCACCCTTGTCATCTGCTGCACTGTCGATCCGTATTATATTCAATAAAGAGTCAACCTGCACTTGCTTCCTGTTATTCTTCCAGACAGCCTGACAAATTCTCCGCAGGCAAGACCAGTCCGAGCGCTCGTGCGCACTTTGATGGGACGCAGTTGTAGTTAGCAACAATTTGTTAATATTGTGACAATGGACCAACATTTTGTTACTTTAATTTTTAAAATAACCAGTGGGAGAATGTAAGGAACTTTAGTATTTATGTACAAATGTGAAGTAGCCTAATTTTTCCCTCACAGGACAACAACACTACACATTTTACATTAAACTACACAAAAGTATATTATAGTTTAAATGTATCAATCTTGCAAACACTCAGAGACCCTTACAAAAATAAACAAATATCCAGAGTCATGAATTCTCTTTTGTGTACACAATTTAAAGTTGCATAAAATAATGAAATAATGAATAATAAAGAAATAGCCTACAATGTACAAGAAATACAATACAAGGCTATAAAGCCGTTTTCGCATTTCCACTTGACAAAACCATGCTGACGAATGAGTTGATGAATAAGAAAAAAAAAAACAAAAAAAAAAACTTTGGCTGTTAACACTGGTTTCTCTGGCTATTTGAGCAAATGAAAACATAATACTTTTACATTTAAATGTGAATTTGCCATTCACCACCGAACTCTCGGCCGCCCTTTTTTTAAAATAAAAATGCTGTCGTCACCCGCGCAATGATTTATGGGGTAGGATCGGGTAAGATAGTCCGTGAAGTGTCCATTTATGTATCCTTCCTTTCACGGGGAAACGAAGGGTGCATTTTGCCCTCGCTTTTGAATCATGTAAGCATTCGTCGCGCTGCAATGACGCAAACGGCCTTCGAATACGGCCTTCGGAGGATGCATAACTGAATTGGGGCAGTCTTCATCCCACCGCGATGACGCAATCGGCCTTCAAATGCGGCCTTCGCGGATGCAGCCTTTGAATTGGGACGTCCTTCGTCGCGCGGCTGTGACGCAATCGGCCTTCAAATACGGCCAAGCGTTCTTCAAATACGGACTTCGGAGGATGCAGCCTTCACATTGGGACACAGCTAGAGTCTCTGTCATCCTAACGAGCTGAGGATCTGAATCAGGTGTGTTAAATAAGGGAGACATACACAATATGCAGAGCAGTGGGTCATCTCTCCCCGTGCCCCCAGAGTGTGGAAGAACAGCAGGAGGAAGGCTCATCAACTTCTGTTGCACAGATCAACACAGTTCAGTGATTTTCAGTAAATGCCACAGTTTAATTATGAAGAATTTGTTTAGAACTACATTATGTAACTCTGATATACTACTGTATTTTCAGTTGCCAGTTAAGGAGTTATATAGGCTCATCTTATTAAAAAAAAATTGTTAATAAAAATGTTCTGAATGAGGTGTTTAAACACCACTTCCACTTTAAAAAGAGGAGGAGACCGAAAGAAACTCTGGGTTTACTCAAAAGAAAACCTGCTCCCAACCAGGTTAGGTTCACAGATTAAGTTACCATGGTAACTGACTCTGAGTATAAGTTACCTCTCTTTCAGAAACAGGCTTGACTTACTCTGCTTTCTTGGGTTTAACATACCTCCAATTCTGAAACAGAAAACTCAGAGTTACCCTCATTTTAGGGTTAAGCATACTCAGAGTTTTTCACGATCAGTCAGCTATCCGATCACAGAAAACACATGAAGTGACCAGGTATAAACAGCCACATAGACACACCAACTGAACTGAACTTAAGTAGGGAGATAATGACATGCTATTTAATGAGTCTTTGGTGGTATGACAGAACACCCCCCTCCTGCAAGGCATGCTGTAGAGAGATTGCAATGGAATGGTGAAGGTTCTAACGAAAAGGAAATCAGCAGAGGATTCAGGAGGAAGTTCCAGGCTGACGGAAATGAAGAGTGCAGGGTGATGCTGAAGGTGGTGAGAGTGGGGTTGTAGGCGGAGTTGTGGGTTCCTCTCTACCCAAGCGGAGACTGGATGGATCCGCGCTACTGAGAGGACGCAGAGGGAATGGTAGGAGACAGTGACGATTGGGGGGCAAAAGTGGCTGAGGGCGAGGCTGGAGAGGCAGATACAGCCATCTTCTTTAAGATGGTAGGAAGAGGGGGTGGGAGAGGGAGGCTGGGTTGGATTTAACGGGACAGATGAAGATTTTCTTAACTGAATGTCCTAACTGGTGCAAATAATAACACACACACACCTGAACACAATGACGAAATCAAATCAGAGACCATGACAACAAACAAGTCTTTGGTGGTGTGACAATGTGTGCCTCAGGGAGATCTTCAAACCATTTAAATATGCTTCCCTTAATCTCTTTGTTGTGATCTTTAATAATAATTAAACAGATAAGTCCAACAGAGCATAACAGTTCGGATTCGGAGGTAAAATCACATTCATTTTCTCCATAGAGAAATTTATTTTTGGTGATAACCTCTAAAAGCAGACATAATGTGCGTGAGAGTAAATATGGATAAATGCTTCAGCAGAAGTCAAAACAGTATGGTTTTAACTTCATTTAAAAGAAGAAGATGTTTGTAACAGCCAATTCCCCTGTAAGCAACTACACTAATTCTATAAAGATTCACCAATCAGAGGATTGTCAGCAAGGGTGCAGGAATAGATGACGAACAAGAAGAAGATGATTATTCAAAACACAGAGAATAATAAATATGTGTGTCTCTGCCCTGTATTGGATTGTTGCCTGTTTGTATTAAACTGCGAATTGGAATTATCTTCATCTGTCTGTTTGCTATGCAGGAATCCTGATGTTGTGACAGTAACAGGTCTCCGCTATAATTGTCTTTTTTGTTTATTTTTGGAATATAGTTTTGCTTGGAATTAAAGTCTGTAAAGATGTGGTTTATCTGGGATTTTGGCACATTGATTAGAACTCTTTTTTTAATGCTCAGAACAATAGCATGATGAAAAAATGTGCGGTCACTGATTTGATGGGAACTAGAGAACCATTGGTTGATTCCCCTGAAAACTGTGACTGCGGTGCTATTAAAACAGTTGTAATGCTTCAGAAATTACACGCTTAACATTTAAAAGTATTATTCACCTATGTGATCTCATGAATATTTGTATGCCGTTTGCTGTAAACGTTGGTTTTATCACACAATTACTTGCGTTTATATAGACCTATAAAACTTACAATGTTGAAAGTGTCTAAAACCAATATAAAGGATTTGTAAATATGTGTTTCTGTAAATATAATAATACTTATATTTTAGATGCCCTCCACATTTTGTGCATTTCAGCATCTGTTAAACTTTTAAGATCTGTAAATGTTACACAAACATACTTATCTATAAACAATGAGACAATGGGGTGTGGTCTCACCAGACTTTATTCACTTAGTCAAGTATTATTTACCAATGTTTCCTGTTTCATCACTGCAAAATAATTTGCAAAGGGTCAGATTTTGCTCTGGAATCTGTGCTGGGAGTTGGGAACATGTGGCAGTGGCACACTAAGAACTCACAGAAGGTCTGTCTGCTCTCTGATAAAGCCATTGTCTGTTTATCTTTTAGAATTCGTTCCAATACAGGCCTGGCTGAGGTGAGCAGCACATATTCACAGTACAAACTTACTTCACAGTGAGCTTGCAAGCTTTCAGGCAGACATTTTACTAAAAATATCTGTGCATTTTAGAAATCCAGCTTCTGCAACAGCAGTTTCAACACTCAGTGTACCAGACATAAAATGCATCGTGATGCTGCCTCTGCTCATAGCCAATGGCGAGAACTGCTAAAAAAGTAAGAGAGAAGCCTCTCAGATGAAATATGGCGTACTGAGAGAGAAGGACTGTGCCCTGCACCAAGGTGCTTCAAAATATTGTTGAAAAAAAAGTAAAGGTTGGAAATTATAATATGGCCAAATGAACATATATGCTGAATGCTGCTGTCACATAATAGCAATCAAACAACAAGTCAGTCAGTCAGTCAGACAGACAGATTATATTATATTATAGTTTAATATACCGGTAATATAATCAGTGTACGTGGTAGGTGTAAGTGGTAGTGTTAGTGTAAGGGGGATAGAATATACAATTTGGACAGTATGAAAACTATTATACCAGTTTGCATTTTCGGTAAACAACATGTCAACTTGTGCATGTTTGTGTGTGTGTGCATGTTTGATGTATTTCTAAACATTTAAGGAAAACTAAATATAAATGTAATTAATGTTTAATAGAGGTTGGTTTAAAATAACTTGATGACTTTTTACCATTTTCCGTGACCTGAATCTAAAGCGAGAACCATTTAGTCCTAAATAAGCAGCACTTAACGATTTCTTTATGTGAGCTGATTAAACAATAATAATTGTGTTAATTACAGTGACAATAAATCAAGAACTCATATAGCCTGTTAATATAATAACAATGTAGCATACATTGTAGCAATTCAATATATTAGCTATACATAACAGTTTGTTAATGATTTTTAAGAACTATATTACTTTATACTTATTATAAAATGTTACCTTTTATAAAATATTTTTGTAATATTTGAAGTACAGTACAATTAAGCTCACTTTTTCACAAGGATAGATTAGTACGGAAAGGCCTGCATATTCGAAATGCTGCTGACTTCAAACCCAGAATTCATCTTAAATATCCTAACAATGGCTAGGTAACTGAATTTCCACATTGAACCATAAATACCAAAATTTGGTTCACGCCAAGTTATTCCTGAACAATTCTGTCTGCATCTTTCCAAAAAGCATAATGTGAGTGTGTATTTTTATTGCAGCCCACTCCCTGAGCTCAGAAACAATGTGCACACTGATCGGTGTTATATAATGCAACCTTTGTATCCAGTTTTAGTGGGGGCTTTGTTTTGGATATCTAACTGCAAATTCCACTGTCTATACAGCTTTCCCACTCTCTGCATCTCTGGAGCTGTCTCTCTCGTTCTCCGAGGGCTCCGCAGTGCAGCCTAACTGATGGAGACGACCCACATTCCTTAATCCTCTGTATTGTTACACTGTGCTGCAGAATTATGGCAGGCACCAAACTAAAACAATGGAGAACCAAATGTCTCATATCCACAGGCCCAAACAACTATGCATTTTATCTCCGTGCTTAGGGAAAACCTGCTCCAGATGACATGACATTGCTCACAGGATAACTTATTATGCACTGCTCTTCAACTCCATATAGCTCAAATATTTCCTGTCAAGACTGCGGCTTACATTTCCTGAACATAACACAATGTTTCAGCTTCAGTTCGACTGAATTGCTTAGACTGTCTGGTATTCATTTTCTTTGTTCTTTTACCTTCCTGGGCTGCTGATCTAAACATTATTTCTAATAAGCATATAAATTCACTGATCAACAGCGGATGTATTCACAATACAAAGCATTCCTTTATACATCATGAGGGAAATGAGCTTAATGAAAGTAATAAAGCACTCAGAGTAATAATCCAATTATTGTCTCGGGGAGGGGAATCTGCATATGTTGTTGAGGGCATCAATATTTAAAACTGAAGTTAATTTTTCAGGCCATGGACATGCTAGTGTCTCATCTTCGAATTGATTTTTGAAGCATGCAAGCTTGCACAATACAAATTATCAGATTATTACTTCATTATTATACTGTAAGCATACAGTATTATGACCGTTTCTCAACAGATATGAGGAGATTGGAGCTAACACTTTAGAAAACTGTTCCGTTATTAACCCTCTTGGGGACAAAACGCGTCCCCACGTTTTGATCGTTCTGATCGTTTTTCACATATGTCACAGTGTCTGGTTGTGTTCCCTTGTTTTCACTAGAGGTCCTTGTTCTCACGGTGTCCTTCACATTTGACTTCATTTCCCAGCATTCTGTGCGTCACTGTCACTCATCAGTTCATTGCACTCAGCTGTTCCCCATAATCATTGTTCCCAGCTGTTCTGTGTTAGTCTTGTTAGATATGTGTATATATTCCCTGTCTGTGTCAGTATGTGTACGGAGTCATTGTTATATGTTACCACTTTTGAGGTCTGTTTTCAAGTTTGTTTGTGGTTTGTTTTTTCTTGTTTTGGACTGCTTTGTTGGATTTTGACCCTTGTCTGGCTGACTACGATATTTGGATTACCCTATTAATAAACTGCTGCGTTTGGAATATCTGTCCCCTGTGTGTTTTCATGACAGAACGACTCTGTCACAAAGATATCCAGCAGTATGTTTTACAATATCCCTTACCCAGATGCCGAGCGGGAGAGAAGGGAGTTTGTTAAAGGGACCCGGTTGGTCAAGTGTCAAGGTCAAGGGACCCGTGGAGGTCACAGTGTAGGAGCTCGTCAGGAGATGATCCCTGTCCCTGTGGTCCCCATGTCTGAGGGTCGGAGAAGGAAGAGACACGTCCCATCTGTCCAGAGAGACTGTTCATGTCCTGTCTGCCCAGCGAGAGACTGTTCACGTCCTGTTTGCCCAGCGAGAGACTGTTCACGTCACGTCTGCCCAGTCAGAGACTGTTCACATCCCGTCTGCCCAGACAGCGACTGTTCACGTCCCGTCTGCCCAGTCAGAGACTGTTCACGTCCCTTTGCCCAGCGAGAGACTGTTCACGTCATGTCTGCCCGGTCAGAGACTGTTCACATTCCATCTGTTCAGTCTGGGACAGAGCAAGAGATGCCAATTCGTGTGGCGGGCAAGGCTGTGCTGGACTTTCTGAAGCATCTTGATTGGATCCTGGACATGCCAGTGTCTGCTTTTCCAGAGCCGGAGGTAGAGCCAGTGCCTGTTCCAGAGCTGGAGGCAGAGCCAGTGTCTGTTCCAGAGCTGTAGCCAATGTCTGTTCCAGAACCAGTGTTGGTTTCTGTATTAGTGTCTGTCCTTGTGATCATTTCTGTTCTAGTGTCTGTTCCTGAGCCGATGTCTGTTCCTGAGCCGGTGTCTGGTCCCGAGCCGGTGTCTGGTCCTGAGAGGGCATCACAGCCCTGGCTGCCCGAGGGGTCTGCTCCGCCCTGGCCGCCCGAGGGGTCTGCTCCGCCCTGGCCACCCGAGGGGTCTTCACCGCCCTGGCCGCTTGAGGGGTCTTTCACCCCCCTGGCCGCCTGATGGACTCTCTGGTTTCGCCCTGGACGCCCGATGGACTCTCTGTTTCGCCCTGGATGCCCGATAGACTTTCTGTTGTGCCCTGGTCCCCGGCTTAAGCCCTCACCCCTTGTTCCTGTCTCCCTTCACGGACCTGGCCCACCATCCCTCTCCCTGTTCTACCTCCCTCCTGAACTCTTGTGTCGTGTTTTTGTGTGTTCGTAGAGCGTCTCGTAGCCGCTCCGTAATGGGGGGTTATGTCACAGTGTCTGGTTGTGTTCCCTTGTTTTCACTAGAGGTCCTCGTTCTCACAGTGTCCTTCACATTTGACTTAATTTCCCAGCATTCTGTCTCTGTCACTGCCAGGATGCCGGGGTTACACCCCTACTCTTTCGAAAGACATCCTGGGATTTTTTAATGACTACAGAGAGTCAGGACCTCAGGTTTAACGTCTCATCCGAAGGACGGGGCTCTTTGACAGTATAGGGTCCCCATTGCTATACTGAGGCATTAGGACAGGGTGAGCACCCCTGCTGGCCTCACTAACACCTCTTCCAGCAGCAACCTGGCTTTCTCAGAAGGTCTCCTGTCCAGGTACTAACCAGGCTCAGCCCTGCTTAGCTTCAGTGGCAGCCAGTCTTGGGCTACAGGGTGATATGGCTGCTGGCTAAATACTGATCTGTAAAACCATAAAGACAGTTTAAAAATGAATCGGGTTTGTGAACGAACAAACGAACAGATGCATAGCCTACTGTTACAGAAGAAATAGATTATAAAGTTTTTACTATAAAATAGACACCAAACAAGCTTTAGTTAGACAGTTTCTGCTCATATGTTAAATATATAGTATGCTTTGTCGGTAACACTTTATTTGAAGGGGTGTGCATAAGACTGACATGACACTGTCATAAACATGACATAACACCTGTCATGAACATGAAGGAGTCTTTATGAATGTTTATGACTTTTGTCATTAAAGGCACACTGCGGAACTTTCTTGGCCACTAGAAAAGAGTGTTCGACCTGTAACTTTCACTTCTAGCGTCCCTAGAGGCCACAAGCACCGCAACACTGTCGCAAATTAAAGTTAACAAACAGTTAACCGGTCAGCCTCCCGTATCTTTAGATTGTGTGTGCTTGCAGTGTGGTGGGCAGCCTTGCTGCGCTCAATTCCCTTATAGCAGTCGGCTGAGAGAGAGGAGCGGGGTGACCCTGTGGAGCTTATCATGTCTGTGAGTGAATGTGGACGTGGGACAGCGTGCGCATTCACTGCACTGAAAACACCGTCGGCCTGAGCTGACTGTATGTGTGTTGGTTTATTTTTACAGAAACCGTGGGAAATGTGGTGTGTAACGTTAGTGTCTGTGGGTACTACTGAGTCATGGGCACGTTTACTATATTTAATGTAACGTTACATTTGACATGAGGCGATTTTATTAGTGCGAGCCCTGCACTGATGCGGGCTGTATTTGTGTGAAATGAACACTGGGCTGTGGGCATTTTATTACACTCATAACACCATCGGCTGTGGCCGGAATACCAGAAAATGCTACACTGCTTATATGAATTTATCTGGGTTACCTTGGAAACGGCATTTGTGTTCAGGAAAGCGTCCATATCGGTCAAGCACCCCTCCTCCTCCTTTAGCTCACGCCAGTGAGCGAAGCGAAAGCTAGACCAATGTGTTAATCCTCGTCCTGGCTTAAATTTGTCACTCTCCCCGTTTCTTTTTTTAGTTTCTTCTGATAAAACTGTTGCCTTCTTGCTTGTAGCTGTTGTTCGGCCATGACGAAAACATACAGATGGCAATCAAACACGAGTTGAGCACTGAACGTCAAAATCTGAGGAAGTTTGGGGTGGTAGGGGAAGTGACGTATGCCGTAAAGCGATCGAATTTTGTAGTTCTTTTTATGCTCTGGTTCCTACCCTGAAACCCGAAGTTACAAAGTGCTAGTAAAAGCGATACAGACACCTTCAGGCTCTGGCAGACATGTCATTCAACCTATTGTAAGTCGATGTACCTTCTCAATCGGTTTTGGTAATGTATTATAAAGGTTGAAGAGTTCCACAGTGTGGCTTTAAGTGTCATTCGGTAAATGATGACACTTTTAATGCAAAGTTGACATTGTTTAAAATGTTTAAAATCTTTGTTATGACAACTCTGACATTAAAAGTGTCATAATTTACCGAATGACACTTAATAACAACAGTCATAAACATTCATAATGACTCCTTCATGTTCATGACAGGTGTTATGTCATGTTTATGACAGTGTCATGTCAGTTTTATGCACACCCCTTCAAATAAAGTGTTACCGTTTTGTCAAACATAAACTAATCAACTGTTATACAATGCAAGCTAATGCAATGCACATATCAAAATAATGAATCCTTAACTTTGAAATATGTATGATAAAATGTAATTGCATGGCCCACTTTAAAAATAATACTTGGAAGAGAGTAGGATCAGTTTCCTTATTAGGTCAACATATGATGTCCTCCCATCACCGCAGAACCTAAACCTTTGTGTTTATCACCTGCCACATTAAGGCACATTCTGACAGGATGTAAGGTGGCTCTTAGCCAGGGTCAGTTTACTTGGTGCCATGACCAAGTACTGCAATGTTTGGCTTTAGCATTGGAGGGTAAGCGTAGTGTGACCAATTAGTTGCTGCCTGCAAAACAATACACGAAGAAGACAATATTCCTCCGTCCAGGCGAGCAAACCACCAAGAAAAGGTTTTAACACCAATTCTCGCCCAGGACAACTGGAAACTGCTAGGAACTGGAAGATGCTGGCTGATCTTGCTCAACGACTTATTTTTCCACCTGAGATTGCTACCACTAACTTACGACCAGATATCCTTTTGTGGTCTGAATCAGCACGCATTGTTCAGCTGATAGAGCTAACAGTGCCATGGGAGGATACGGCAGATGAGGCATATGAGAGGAAGAAATTGCAGTATGCTCATCTGGCCACTGAGGCAGAGCAGCAAGGATGGAGAGTCCAGGTTTATCCAGTGGAAGTGGGTTGTCAAGGTTTTGTGGCACACTCTACAACCCGGTTCCTCAGAGATGTCGGATTCAGTGGCCAAGAGTTGCATCGCACAGTAAAGAACTTATCTGAAGCAGCAGAAAGTTGCAGCAACTGGCTGTGGTTGAGACGGAAAGATTCCAGCTGGCTATGTGCAGGCCGCCACGCTGACGGCTTTCGGTAGAGTCTGTTTTTATATAGCTTGCACTGAAATTACATTCATTACATTCCTGTGTATATTGTTTGAATGAACCGTTTGCCACTGAAACTGCTTTATAACGCACCAGTGGGGCAAGACAGCCTTAGTCAAATGGGTTGGCGTGTGATGGTTAGGTTGCGTGAGATTGTGGTTAGGTCTCTGTAGATGTCAGTAAGCTGGGCTGAGTTGAGTGGGGGACGGAGGGGGTGACGCCAGGGTCACTGTTGAGCCCTCTTGAGGTGTCGTGGGATAGTCGACGAAACAGGACGGAAGGTGCCCACTTGAAGACCCTAGAGATGTCCCCTACTCGGCTCATTTCAGGCAGTTGTCGTGGTGGTCCACTAGGGAGACCACACTGTTGGAGCCGTCGTGTGTGCTGACGCGGCAAGTACACTGCAGCCGTTAATGCCGGACAGTAGAGGAGTCACACCACCATATGGAAAGAAGCGTAAATGGATGGAGAAGCATAGTTTTCTGTAAAGTTACGTCTTAGTTTTGCTTACCTTGGCAAAAGCCAAGTATAAATCAGCATGAAGTTTTAACATCTACTCTCGTGTAATAGAAATCTTGGTAACATTTTACAATAAGGTTCATTTATTAACCATTAGTTCATGCATTAACTAACATGAACTAACCATTTGTTACTGTATTTGTTATTCTTTGTTAACTCTAGTTAACACAAATCTAGCTGTTCATTGTTTGTTCATGTTAGTTCACAGTACATTAACTAATGTTAACAAGATTTTAATAAAGTATTAGTAAATGTTAAAATTAACATTACCAAAGATTAACAAATGCTGAAGAAGTATTGTTCATTCTTTGTTAATGTTAACTAATGTAGTAACTAATGAACCTTATTGTAAAGTGTTACCGAAATCTTTATATGAAAAAATAATTTTCTTTTCCAGATGTTTCCATCTCTAACTTTGAACCAATTCTACACAATGGCCCATATAACCTATTTGACCAGGATTTGTTTCCAGGTATGATTAAAAATGTATTTTTCACTTTCATTGTGATTATTTCATTTTGATTATATATATATATATGTGTGTGCGTGTGTGTGTGTGTGTGTGAATATGTATGTGTCCTTTCATTTTTTTCTTGTCTGAGAAAAGAAAGGCTCATTATTATGTCTTTGTCTCTCAGGTGTAAATCACCTAATAATACTTGATGAGGGCTGGCCTGTTCACACCCATTCGCATATTGCCTTGGAAAACAAAACAAAAAATTGCTAAATTACGATCGTCATTTTCAGGAACATCAAACATAAATTGAATCCATTTTTGACGAACTACAATGTCTGTGGAAAGCTTGAACACAGACCTGACAGCTGGGTGAACATATACAGTCGAGCCGCAGAAATATGGCCATTTTTTTGCATTTTCCGGAGGGAGGGTTTGATGTAAATGTATGGGTTAATGACATCTAAAACCCAGCTGTAATCCCAATCGAGTCGTTTTTGTAGGCATTAAACTTCCTGATTTTTAAAAGACAATATCTCTGCTCACATTGAACTTTCAGTGCTGCAACTGTTTAGATACTGTTCATAAGTAGGATGTTCGTTTTAGAAGCAAACTAGATGACTGCTTCCTGCCCTCTTGTTCACAACCTCAAAGCCTTCCGTTTTTCCCTGATCTCCACAACGTGGTGTCGAGATTGTGGGAGAAACCAGTTTCTTATAGAGTTTATAGTTCACAAACATCTCACTATTCCTCTATTTCAAACTATAAAGGTAGATGCCAAAAGTCAAAGATGCGCTTGCGAGTTATTTCTCTGCTAAATCCACATCTTCCCTCAAGGCCCCGGTATTACCCACCAAACCAGTTAGAGTAAAATCAGCTTTGGTGAGTAAGGCTTATTCAGCGGCTGGTCAGGCAGCAGCGTGCCTTCACACCATGTCACTGCTGCAGGCTTACCAGGCTGAACTATTAGCAGATCTTGATGAGGGCAGGGGTATTGATTAAGATTTGTCTCAGGGCCGCCAATGAGATGGCTAAATCTGTCGGCCGGCTCTATAACAGCCCTGGTGGCCACTGAGAGACATGTCTAGTTGAATTTGAGCAAAATTAAGGAGAAGGAGAAGAACTTTTTAAAGGATGCTCCTATTTCACCCTTTGGTCTCTTCGGCAATGCTGTAAACTCAGTTGTCGAGAGGTTTCAGGAATCAGCTAAACAAGCGCCTGCATTCCAGAAACTCCTCCCCCGCCATACTCTCCGGGGCTTTGGAACAGGAGCAGCCCCAAACATCTAAAGCCAGCTCCTCACACCGTGCCACACTTAAACAGAGCGTGGCTTCCTGTGCACCCCCACACAAAGACTGGGAATGTGGAAAGCACACTCAACCACAGCCTTCAAGGGGTGATATGGATCTGAGAACCGTGATTGGTTGATTCTAGCGATTGGTTGATTCTAGCTCAGTCTCATCAGTTGGCGGTTCTGCATCAAGATGTTGTCTTCACCCACATTAAAGAGCTGGGGTTATGGCTAAACACCAAGAAGAGTGTGCTTTTTCCATTACAGTAGACCCTTTTTCTAGGTGTGGTTTGGGATTCTATGTTGGTGCGGGCATTCCTTTTACTGGCACGCATAGAGTCCATCCTGTCAGCTGTAAAAGAGAATAAAGCTAGGCCAGCCACTCACTGTCAAACAGTTTCAGAGACTGCTGGGTTTGATGGCAGCAGAGTCCAATGTGATGCCTTTTGGCCTGCTGTACATGAGACCCTTGCAGTGGTGGCTCAGGACCAAACGGTTTTCCCAGAGGGGTAACCCCTTTCACGTGATCATGGTTACGCGGCGATGCTAACTGGAAAAATAAAGAGATTTAGCATCAGGGGCAGACAAGGCCAAAATAACAAACAAAACAATGTTCTTTTTATAATCTAAATGATCTCAAACAAAAGATAAAGAAAACAAAAATACAGTTTAACTTGTCTAACTCCCTCAACCATAAACAAGGGGAAAAGAGATACAAATAAATTTGCATTAAACCCCCTTCTGTCACCATGGCGGGCCTTACCAGCGTAGAAGAGAGCTCGGTCTCGGCGGGGCTGGACGGAACCAGCGTTGAAGAAAGCTCGGGCTTGGCGGGGCTGGACGGAACCAGCGATGAGGAAGCCTTGGGCGTTGGCTGGACGAGTGAAGAAGGGACCGAGCAGGTGGTCATGGCTGGAGATGGTGGTTGAGCGGCAATGTTATCAACCTCACCAACGGTGAAGGTCTGAGCCGCTCAACCACAGCACATGATCCAGGTACTCAGCGAAGGTCCCTGGACACGCCACTGCTGGAGCTTGCTGGTATAGACTCTCATCCAGACCACCCCAAAACACAGACTTCAGAATTTCATCAGTCCAGCTTACTCCGTTGGAAATTTCCAGGAACTTGGAAATATAATCCTCAATTGGGATCCCGTCCTGAAAACAATGGACCAAAAGGTCGGCTGGGGTGAATAGGAAGCGGGCAGCTTCCATACTTTTAGGTGGTGGGTCATTCTGTCACAGCATTTGGTAGAGTGCAGGCTGAAGAAGAAGACAGAAGAGGCAAAAGCTCCAATTCAATTATTTTACTTAAATACCAAACAACAAACAGGAACAGACAGGAATTCACTCTAAACACATAGTAACATACACAACGACCGACAAAGACTGAATGGAACAGAGGGAACTAAATACATGGATGAATCAAACATAATGAGGTGGAAAACAGGTGAAACAGATGAACAGGGTGCAGGAGACGCAGACAGAACGGTGTAGACGCAGACTGTGACACCTACATCCATTAAACTAGTAAAAAAATGTATGTACAAGAATATTTACACACTTATTAACAAAGTCTCAGGTCGACAAGTTAGAATCAGAATCCAAGGCATAGTCAATTAGGCAATAGTAAGATAAAGGATAATATCAGAAGTAGGATTACAATCAGCGAAACACTCACAGTTTTAGTGAAACACTCACAGTTTCCCTAAACACTAACAATCTCTCTGGCACAACGCTCTTACTCAATTAAACAATGGCAAAACGAACAAAGGTGAAGAGAAGCATAATCAGAGATGGTACGAACGCGAAGCACAATGTCATAAATACAAAGTCAACGAGGCTCAAGCGCCTCCATTGAGTGTTTGGGGCGGGCCTTATATCCGGGTCAGGTGCATAGCAGGACCAATCACAGTCTTCCACAGGTTAACAGAGATAACGCCCATCTGAAACAAAGCATATCTACACAGAGAGAGAGAGAGAGAGAGAGAGAGAGAGAGAGAGAGAGAGAGGAGAGAGTATACACAGAACAGTCGATATAAACACAAAATATCTTAGAGTCTTAACCAAGTGCTTTCTTCCACCCATGTTGAAGAAACCTTGGTTCCTGTCTCAGGGTCCCATGCTGGGAGCTTCTTGTCATCATGCTAATGACAGATGCCTCCCTCATGGGCTGGGGAGCGATCCAAGAAGAAAGCTCAACTCAGGGTCTGTGGGGGGACCATCATCTCTCCTGGCATATCAATAAGCTTGTTGGCTGTATTTCTTGCCCTCAAGAATTTCCTCCCAGACCTCAGGGGCCACCATGTGTTGGTTCACACAGACAACACATTGGTGGTCACCTTTATAAATCACCAGGGTAGCTTGCATTTGCGTCCGTTATGCAAACTGGCGCACCAAATCCTCCTGTGGTCTCAGGGGAAGCTGCTGTCACCCAGAGCAGCATACATGGACTTTTCGGCCAGGCACAAGTGGATCTGTTTGCGTCTTCGAGAGACGTCTCACTGTCTACTTTGGTTCTCCCTCACACATCCAGCTCCTCTCGGACTGGGACGCGATAGTACAGACGTGGCCAAGGCTACATTTGTATGATTTTCCCCCGATCGCCCTGCACCCGGAAGTTCAGAGAGTTTACAGGGACCATGTACATCTGCTTCTTAAAGCCCCACATTGGCCAGTCAGAGTTTGGCTCCCCAATCTTGTGTCTCTCCTCAACGGGCCTCCACTGGAGTTTCTCATCAGGATGGACCTTCTGTACAAAGCAGAGGGCTCTATTTTTCACCCTCAACCCGAACTGTGGAACCTATGGGCTTGACCTATGAGGGGTCCAGCGCATAAGGTCACGTCTCTCAACTGAGGTTGTAGAGACCATTCTACAATACTAGAGCTCCCTCCACGAGGAAACTTTATGCCCTGAAGTGGAGAATTTTCATTTCATGGTGTAGTGAATGACAGTCAGACCCAGTTCCCTTTTGTAGTCACTCCGAGTTATGTCGGATGAAAGAGAATGGGGTTTTACTTAGAAAGCCTGTCATCTTCGAGTATTATAAAATGAGCCAATGGTGATAAAATGCCCTGGGTCTGCAGAATTTGCATAGCATATCTCTGCCCACCTGCGTGGGTATTTAAGGAGAATGCGGACGCAAAGGCAGTTATGTTTTCGTTTCAGAGCCAAGAGTATTCTTCATTCCACAAGCCAAATCCTGAGTATCATCAGTGACTACATCTCTTTGAGACGAGCGAACTTTCCGGTGTTGGTGTGATGGCGGTATCCAGCGGTTTCACATTGCCTGCGATTTGCGCAGTGGTCTGCCAGTCTGTGTATCTCTCCCTGGTCGCTTCAACATCCACAGAGTTTTTCCTCTCACTAAAAGAGCGTGCACGCGGCACGTCTTTTAAATACGCATCTTTCTAAAGACGATCTGCCCGTGTATTTCTGACTGCGGTATTCTGATAGATTCAGCTGATGAGCGCGAGCGCTGTTCTGACGTGTTTGGGCTTTGATTGTCTGGGCTCGTGGGTGTGTCACATTCTCAGTAGGAACGTGACCATCGCAATGTTACGAGTTGGAGACTCGATGAGTTTAATAGAGTGAGAGTCCCCTCATCCACAGCTCGATCTATTTTTCTCCACGTGAGATAATATTTCGGCTGGTGGCCAGGGTGACATAAGATGTCAGGTCTGGAACGAAACCGATGAAAATTCCTCAGTCCACACCCCATCTTTCACGTAGCAACCCATGTGGCCCTGAGTGAGTTCGCCGGCCCGCCTCTCATTCGGTCCCCGGCTATTCAAATCATGTATATCGCGCATCACAAGGTGAGCTGGAGTCCTCTAGAGATGATGGCTCATCTGTGCTGCTGTCCTCAGATGTGCTAGCATAACGAGTTTGATCCAGAGTTCACAGCTATGCTGTCCCGGGCTGCGCGAGTATTGGGTTTGTGTGGAACCTTTTGCCATGTCCCGAGCACTTAAGGCTCATGAATGGTTTTTGGGGGTGGTGACCCCAAATCCTTTGTACCTGGACGTGCATGAAGAGGTCATGAAATCGTGGAAGTCTCCTTTGACTTTTTGCGACTGCTCAGCAGCCTCTTCATTCTCTGCCTCGTAGAGGCCGCGGCCTAGGGTACACTGGGGTTCCCCCTGTGGAGTGTTCTGTGGCAACACTTATGTGACCCCACAGTGCCTCCACCTGGCGTGGTGACCCTAAGCACCCCTCCAATGCCTGAGGCGGGGAATTATAGAGCTGCGGGGCAGGCTGCCACCTCACTGTGTTATTGCCATCCTTCCTGGGTGTTCAATGACATGCATGAGGGTGGGGCTGATTCAGGGCTCATCCTTGAGCTGCCTGCCATCACGGACCTTGCTCTACAAGCGACGAAGGTGACCGCATGATCCCTGAGTCAGGTGATGTCCACGTGCGTGGTCAGATATCTCTGGCTTAACCTGGTTGATGTGCGCGAGGCTGAATGAAGCAGTTTCTCAACTTCCCATATCCCTGGTTGGCCTCTTCGGCGATAGGTCTGGGACTCTGCCCAACAGTTCTCGGCTGCCCAGAAGTGGACTGTGGCTATTTTTGTCTGACCCGCGGCCTTCTGCTTGCCGCCGAATGCCCCTTCCTGCCCGGCCCAGGACGTACCGGGCCACGCCGTGGAAGTGGTTGCAGGGAGGTGCCCCTGCCCGTACCAGACCTGCAGCCCTGCTGACGCCAGGCTATGCGACACTCCCATTACTTGCAGCTCAGATGTGGGTTGCAGTTCTTGCAGGGCCACTCTTTCCCCGGTGGAGGGCTGGGGGAGATCTTTCTCCAAAGAGCTGCATTCCATCTCTGAGCCCCCAGAGGCAGACGACACTGCGCGACACCCCAGACCTCGCCACTCTCGTCCCCCTCTGTCTCTGAGGGTGCGGGTGACAGTGTGTGCCATCTCCGACCTCACTACTCTCGTCCCTCTATCGCCAGACCCCCGTAGAGCAGACCCCATGGAATGCTGGTCATTCCCTGGTTTCTCCTCTGTCAGGATGCAGAGCATGACCGCGCCCCGCACAGGGCCGCTATGCCACCCTTGCCCGGGCCGGTCACTCAGCTTCACTGTCCCTCCAGGGGACGTCTGTGGTTCGGATGTCCTCACTGGTTCAGTTTTTGGGAGCTTGGTTTGAGCTTCCCAACCTGTCCGGCTGGGTCGCTGGAACTACCAGGCTCTGCTATGCGATTCAGTTCGCACGGTCTGCTGTTTCTTTCTTGAGCTTTGTTTTTGTTAAACTGTTGTCACTGTGTTTGTGATTCAGCTCAAACTAAAATGGTTTAAATAAGTGATATGGTAACTTTAAGCTAGTATGGCATGTATCAAGATCAGTTGTTTATGAATAATACTGATGAATAAATATATAAATATCAATGCTGATGAAATAAATATCATTGTAATAAAATTTGATAATAACTTTGCTAAAAACTGAAATATATTGTATTTGTAACATGTTGCAACCATCCCCAAACAATGTGGCAACTCTCCCCGAGCCCGGGGTCAGTTACAACATTTGACTCATTACATTCAAATGCAAATAATGAAACATGTAGATTCTGTAATTATCTTTAAATGGGTTAGACTATGGACATACAGATGTAAGTTTATTGAATAAACAATTGGTTTGTCTAATCTGTCTCTGTCAGGATACAGGCCCAGAGACAGAAGTAAGTGAATAAACATAAATCTTTATTTCAAGTTCAAAGGTAAGTGTTCAAAGTTTCAGAGGTGAATTCGAGGAGGATACTTTGCAGGAAAGATTCCAGGTGAGCAGATCCTCTTCAGTTTAACCAACTAACACAGTTCAGTGATACTTGTCTCTCTCTTTCAGACACACCCATCAGCATACGTGACTCAGGAAGATACCAAGGACTCATGAAACATGGATCAAGGAGCAGATTCTAGGAACATCAGAACATGGACAGAGAGGTTAGTATTAGAGTATACGTTACATGACAGGTACCGGATGATATCAGAGAGTTTCTTGAGACACTGATGAAACAACTATTCCTGTTGAAGGCTTGACCCTGACTGAGTGTGAACTGGGTGTTTATATGGAGCTGACTGGTGATTGGAACAGGTGCAGGTGATTTGAATTCAGGAGAGTGACTGCAGGAGCGCCACAGAGGATTCTGGGCAATGTAGTGCAGAGCTATACGGTGACCGTTACAGTCTCTGAGTAACAGAGCCAAATGCAAAAAATGTTGCAACTGTCGCCGGTCTCCCCCTGCATTTCCAGAGACGTGAATTTATCACTGACAAAATAAGATATTTAATGTTAGGGAGTAGAGAGGGCCTGTGATGCAACATTGGTATAAATTATATTAAAAAGTATCCAGATTCAATTCAATATTAGCAAGGCTAAATAAGAACAATTCATCCAAATGGCATGTCATGTTTTTTAAAAATTGATACATATGGTTAAGAAACAATCTGCAAGTTTTCAAGGTTGTCTGCCAAACAGTAGGGTTATTAGCATATGTAAAATAAAGTTAATGAAAAGCTGAAAAAACGGGAACCCTTAATGCATCTTAAATGCTTCCAAACACAACCCACAAGGTTTCAAACAGACAGATGGAGTGAGAAACAGAGTTTGAGAGATCAGGGATTTTTGAGAGTACCTCCTTATTCCACAGAAGCAGGGTACAAACATTATGTTTAGATCAAACTGGAGGGAATGTAATTTCTTTTTATGATGTGATTTTGAGAAAGTATATTAAAAACTGACAGACACTCAGTTGTACCCCTGGGTGACCAAAGGCAATTATAGAAGGTGATATACATACAGACTGTACTTCTTTGTAGCTGTAGGAATAATAATAAATATATATATATATATATATATATATATATATATATATATATATATATATATATATATAAACATATATATATATATATGTATGTTTAGACATCTGCAATTTAGCAACCACTTTAGCAATTTAGCAACCAGACAACAGCCTAGCAATCACTCATAACAATTTAGCAACCATTTAGTAACCCCATAGCAACCACTTAAAACACATTAGCCTCAACTGCTTAGCATTACCTTAGCAACCAACTTAGAAAATGCTTACCAACCACCCTCCAAATTATGTGAATGTGAGTCATGGTGTGATTCGCAAGTAGCCTACCTATTGACTAGCAATTAGCAAACAAGTCATAACAAATAATTTTACTGCTTCACAAACTTCACAAAGTCTAACATTCATACGTCAAATTGATCTTCAAAATGCCTAAGGATTGTTTTAGCTTACCTCAAGGGCATCCAAGATGTAGGTGTCTTTGTTTCCACAGTATTTTCAATTTTGACATTTTTCAGTCAAACCGTTGTTGTCTATCAGTCATATACTGGAGCCTAAGGGGGTCCACCAAAAAGCATGCACAGAGAAGTCAAAATTAAACATGATTTAATGACTCGTAAATGTAAGTACACATTGATGGCCTAAGACACGAAACAAGCAGTATTTGTGAGAAAACGCAGAGTATTTATATCGTTTTTACCTCTTGTAAACACAGTGATGCCCATATGATCTGAATCGGTTGTGCAGTGTCCAACTGAACCGAACTGAATCAGTTCAATGTTACGCCGGAAGTGATCGCTTGCGTGTGACGTCACTCAATATTTACACAGAGATTTCGGAAGTTTTACCTTTACTAAACATATTTGGATATACCGAAATCGTCTTCCATTGTGGTTTCCCGTATATCTACATATGTTTAGTGAAAGGTAAAACTTCCGAAATCTCTGTATAAACAAAGAGTGACGTAGGTGTGCAAGTGATCACTTCAAGCGCATGTGCTGACCGAAGCACCCTGCTCTCATATCAGTTGGGCGTGGATATGGTTACACGAGATAAAAAAGATATAAATACTGTTCGTTTTCTCACAAAAACCACTAATTTCGTGTCTTAGGGCATCAATGTGTACTTACATTTACGAGTCATTAAATAATATTTAATTTTGACTGCTCTTTGATGTGGACCCCTGCACCCCAGTGTATGACTGACAGACAACAACGGTTTTACCTTGTGGAAACAAAGACACCTACATCTTGGATGCCCTGGAGGTAAGCTAAAACATAAAAAATTAATTTCAAAGTGAACTATCCCTTTAAAGGAGCTGTATGTAAGATTGTGGCCAAAACTGGTACTGCAATAACATTCAAAATACCGTAGAGCAGTGTATCCCCTTCCCCCGACTCAAGGTTGCCAGATAGGCAGCAGGATCCAACATTTTTTTTATCTGACACATTTGTCAGCGGCTGACTGGTAGATCGGTGAGGGTAGAGCATCATACCAAAACACAACATGACAACATCAACATCAGTTGAGGGCTGCAACTTTACTTTTTAAATGACAATATCCTGGCTGGACTACTGTTGTCAGTGATATAAGTATTTGAGATGAACATGATTTCTTAATGTCCAGTGATATATCAGGGCCATTTTATGATTATTTTAAATAAATTTCTTACATACAGCTCCTTTAAGCCAACATTCAAAATGTCACGTGTATCCTTTTCTATATTCAATACACTTCCATGTCAACTTAGCTGCTGAGTTGCTAAGTTGCTAAGTTGTTGAATCTTGTGTTCACTAAACATCCACAGTAATCAACTAGCCTACTTGTTATTTGCAGTTTGCCTGCAGGGATCATGTCAAATTTTTGAAAATGTTCTATAGCTAGATAGATAACTTTGACTGAAGAAAGAAAGGTTTTCAGCCGTCTGCTTAATATTGTAGACGTAGCTCATTGCAAGCCTTTTTCAGACCAACTCATAATAAGGGGAAAAAAGGGTTTCAGAAAGTCATCTAGAGACAAAAATCAATGATCAATTTCAGTCAAGCACTACATGCCTTAGTGGAATCCAACTAAATTGCCACATTCACATGAAGAGCAAAAATGCTTTGCCAGCTGATCGAAGTCTGCCTAACATAACAGTCTGAATGAATCATAGAGAAAGACTTATTTGATTGGCCTGTCTTTTTTTATCTTGACAATCTATAAATTTGTCATTGTGATTTATCAATTGCTGGGTAAAAACAAAAGACAGCTCTTGGTAATCCAACTCTCTGAATCCATAGTTTCATAGTTATTCAAGTAAACATTAAGGTTATTAAGGTAAACATAGGCCATTTTTATTTAGGTGTAAAGAAGTATGAAACAAATTGCTTAAAGATTATTGAAATTATTATTATTTTTTTATGTCTGTCAGATAAACTTTATTGTCAAGCTCAAATTCACATGTGGTCTAGGAAATGTTTCCACATAAATTACATTTTTACAATGCAATGTATAACAGAGTGGACCTTAACAGAGTGGATTTTTTAAGATGATGAAGTTAAATTGAGTAACCTTTATTAATGCAGTGCTTTGTACAATTCAGATTGTTTCAAAGCAGCTTCAGAGTGATGAACAAGAAATAATCAACAATGTACATTTCATCAAATATAAGACAAATCCAGCAATTATCAGCTCTACACAAGAGAATGATGTCTTTATTCTTTTAAGTCATTTCACCGTTGATTCAATTCAGTGCAGTAATGGTGCTGATGTTCCAAAATATATTGTGAACATTAAGATATGGTGGAATCCGGCTTGTCCCATAGATGTTCTACTTGCGCACAAGCAGATCCGTTTGCGCTCTGGAGAAGCGTTTAGTCTTTCCACTTGCAAATTCCATCATATAATAGAAATCTGCTAAGGCACAGGCTGGCTTTTAAAGGGCACCTATTATGGAAAATTCACTTTTACATGGTGTTTGAACATAAATGTGTGTTGGCAGTGTGTGAGCAAAACCACCTTAGAATGATTTTTTTACAATCTCAATAAATCATATGCACTGTCTCAGAATGAGCTGTTCTGAGATTCAGCTCTTTGTGACGTAGAATTGAGAAAGGGGTTTGATTGACAGTGTGGTTGTGGCCTGAGACCCTGTGATCTGTACACACCATCCTCCATTGTTTCAATGACAGCCGGTAATGTCTCTTGGAAACATAAGTGTTCTGTCGTGGACTCAGTGGGTTAATCCTGTTGTTGTGGCTTAAAGTTAATCCTCAAGTGTGGCGATTCAACGTCACCTCCAGTAAGTGTATTTTAAGATGTTTGAGCAAATAGTCATTTCAGTCTGTCAGCCAATTCAACAACAAATGCATCTAAAGTTGTTGTTGTTGTAGGATGTCTGTGTATATAATTTAAACCTTGTTTGTCTAGTGTGTAACCACATATAAATATATATACATACATATATATATATATATATATATATATATATATATATATATATATATATATATATATATATATATATATATATATATATATATATATATATATATATATCAGCTATGGAAAAAATTAAGAGACCACTGCCAAATCAGCAGTTGCTCTGGATTTATTATTTATAATATAAATAATAAATCCAGAGCAACGGCTTATTTGGCAGTGGTCTCTTAATTTTTTCCATAGCTGTATATATATATATATATATATATATATATATATATATCAGGGCCGGGACTTTAACGCGTTAATTAAGATTAATTAATTACAGACTTTAACGCATTAATTAATTACACAAATAAATTAACGCATTTTAATCGCACTGTATTTTTCCACCGCGGAACATTTCTCTCTGGATTAGTTTCGGCGGACTGATTATACTGGAGCACCAGCTATCGCTCATGACTTTTTTTACAGTGCTTCAGACAACTAAACAACAAACAGTGAACACGAACGAAGAAGCTGACGAGACCGCTTTGGTTGGTCCCGTGGATGGGAAATTATGTTATAAAAACGAACGGATGCAGGGTTTGACATTAACACCCGCCAAATGCGGGTGGATTTCACGCGTGGCGGGTAACACAGTCACTCCCACTAGCCACTTTGGCGTGTTGAAAAATTGTAGTCTTGTCAAAAGACATCTGACATAACAAACGAATTGCACAACATTAAACACGTGGAGATTAAACTCGGCGGGCTGGCCGTCGGACTGAGGGCTGTTTTAGTCTGCCCTTAATTATCAACTTAATGTGATGATATAGCGATCTTTTTTAATAGCAGGAGAATCCAGAACATAGGCGCGTCTCACGCGCTCCTGTAGTGCCTCTGCGCGAGGGTGCGCGCGCCAAATATGACATCCATTCCAGACTTTTGTCAAATGATCATCACACGCAACTGGTCGCGCGCACACACACATCAACACAGCGTTCAGTCAGTTCGTGAGTGCGTGTCCGATATAAAGAAAAAAATAATAATCTTCATGATTAAGGTACACAGTGTAACTACTAGCAGGCCTCCCCTTATGTCACGTCATATCACATTTGCTCATTGTTTCTAATGCAGATAATTGTTCTACTCTGTATTATTTACTGCTGTAAAAAAAAAGATGCAGCACTTTTATTATATACAATAAGAATCTATAGAATCTAAGAATAGACAACATGTTTTCAAAAAATGAGCTTTACAACCAGAGCTAATGATAAAATTATTCAATTTCAGTACGTTTAAAGCCCCAAAATGTGGCTAGTAAAAGTGCTGTGTGGCTAGTAATTTTGTAAAACCAGCCACATAGTGACCAAAAAAGTTAATGTCAAGCGCTGTATGGAAGCGTCATTAAGAGCAGGGTTGTGTGAAAGCTATGCAACAAGGAATTCGCATATCACATCAACCCTCAAGTTTCACCTCAGCGCAAAGACATATATCAATTGCTCTGGTCTGTTGGACTTGAGTTGAACAAAAATAAACAATATTTTGTTGCTTCAACGCTTATGTATTCAGTCATTATTCAATGGTATAGGCCTACTAAAAATCCATTTTGGAAAAAAATCTTCTCATATCTTAGTCCAAATATTTATGCGATTTAAAATGCGATTAAATTTGCAATTAATTAATTACAAAGCCTCTAATTAATTAGATAATTTTTTTTAATTGGAGTCCCGGCCCTAATATATATATATATATATATATATATATATATAAATATATATATATATATATATATATATATATATATATATATATAAAGATATTGTATTAAAACTTGCATATATGTTCTTGTTCTGTAAGTTAGCCTTCTCCTCACATTATTTTGCCGCAGAAGTAAGTAGCAAGCTTTATCACAGAATGTGTATGTAGTTTCAAAAAATTGCGCCAGCGTTGGTGTTTGTGTGTGTCTGTGTGTTACACATCCATACTTGCAAAGAGACGCGATTGCGACTCTATAAGTACATAAATGTATCAGAATAGCCAGTGCCAAGACGTACTGGTCCATTCTTCATTTGTGTTTATTCTGCCGAGAGTCTCTCGTACTATTTATATATTCCGATTCGAACGTACGCTGAATGAGAGACAAAACAGCGCGTCTCTCACTCTCCCCTTCTGCTTACCGACAGCCATTGGTATCAAGTTACGCCCTCATCCAAAGGCAGGGCGGGGATATGCAGCTCATTTGCATTTAAGGTGGTATACACCCAAAACAGCTCATTTTTTAACAGGCCCCAAAATGACATTTTCAAATGGTTATAATAAATTAACTATGGGGTATTTTGAGCTGAAACTTTAAAAATACATTCTGGGAACACCCAAGACCAATATTGCATCTTGTAAAAAGGGGCATAATAGGTGCCCTTTAAAGGGAATGTGAGATGAGACTCTGATTGGTTTATTTCACACTACGCCCAAAACACACCCATTACTCAGAGAATAGGGACAACCATTTTAGACCATGTGCTGTGCGCAGACTATTTTCGTTGTTAAACTAGCAAAAGTGGATTTTTTTTGCTAGTTTAACTTCAAGAAGGAAATTTTTAGACCATGCGCTTATATCGTTAAAAATAGGGCCCTCAGTCTTTGCCAAAATGGATGAACAGATTGTGGATTTATGCAATTCAAAAATGTTCATCTAGCTCCTGCTTGTAGGTCAGGATACGTCACACCTCAAGCCGCTGACTGCTAATAGCTCGAAAGAGGCACTTTTGAGAGAGTTTGAGTAGAGTAGTTTTATTTCAAATAGAAAGGATGTGTTCTCTACATGTGGTGGTCAGGGGCTGATAGATGATTCTGGGGAGAGAGAGATGTGTTGTGTTCCATTCTGAAAAAATCACCCTGTTCTTTTCATCTTTACTCCTTACCATCCACTGTTAGAGCTTTGGAGCCCTGAAAACTGTGGGCCTCAAAGAATAATTCATTTTTTACAGTAATTTGTATTTTTTTATTTTAAAATAAAATCTGTTTATAATGATTATAAACACTTCAGTGCCCTCCAAAGGCATCATTTAGGTAGTTTGGCATGCAGAGATTGTGTGTGTCTGAGAAAGTCTGGTGCTCAGTCATACAATACTGCAGTCAGTCATATAAACTATCCCATATGAAAAAAAAACAGCATGGTTCATATACAGCAACCATATATCTTCCTTGCTTAAATTGGCCAGAATTACCTTATGTGTTTCATGTAAGACCAATACATGTCCTATAAAAAATCAGACCGATTATGGCCCCTTTCATACTAAAAAGCATGCATACAACTTATAGGGGATTTTTGCATCATATATGAATACTGTAAAAGTCTTATATGAGTTGAACATGGCAAAAGTATGCAATTGTGTATGGTATTTGTAGAAAACACACAATATTCATATACAAATCATTTAAAGTTCTTATATTGATTGATATGAATTTTACATGACAAACATATGCAATGGTATATGGTTTTATTAGAAAATAACTTAAATTCATATACAGATCATTTAAAGTTCTTATATTGAATCATATGCTAGTCAAATTAAAGTCATATAGGATTTATACACATTTTGTGTAATTTTTTTATACTCGTTTCATGTTTAGATGACCAACATCACTTATATGAAGTTTGCAAATTTGGAAATTCTACAGTGCAGAAAAAAAAGGCAAAATTCAAACAGTGGTTTTAACAAACTATTTATTTTATTAACAAACAAGCCCCATTTACATCATAGGTTAACCATTAAAATAAACAATGAATGCACAATATAGGCATTTCTGTCAAATGGTCTTTGATACTTCAAATCCTGAACATGTCAGTGAATGTAAGTCCTGTGTCAGTGAAGTTGATTCAGTACCTTCGACTCTACAACAGTACAGCAGTGCTCGAGTCAACAACATTCAGCAGATGAAGAACAGTTCTAGGATACGAGTGGATCAGTCGCAGGAAACGAGTGGATCAGTTGTGTCCAGTCGCTAACAGTAGAGTTTCATAGAGCAGGAACGGCTGTGCAGATCCAACATTCCTCGAAAAATCCTGGAGTGCTGGTTCTCTAGATAACACAACACAAAACCAGATCGATTATAATTAATACAATTTGTGTTTTATAAATACAGCAAGATTATGGCGGAAAAAGTTCAAATCATCTTAAACTTTCAGTCACACAAGAAACTATTTTGGTTAGATTAAGACTAGACTTTACTGATTATCAAGTAAAAGACTTATGTGAAAATGTAAATTCTGTCATTATTCACCCACATGTTGTTCCAAACCAGAGTTTTGCTCATCTTCAGAACACTTAAAGGTGTCCTAGAATGTGAAATTGAATTTATGTTGGCATAGTTAAATAACAAGAGTTCAGTACATGGACATGACATACAGTGAGTCTCAAACACCATTGTTTTCTCCTTCTTACTTAAATCTCGTTTTTGAAAAACACCCCTGAAAAACAGGCGAATCTCCACTTAATACTGACTGATACGCAACAGTCGGGATCATTAATATGTACGACCCCTAACATTTGCATATGCCAGCCCATGTTCAGTGACAGACGAGACGGAGCTGCGCAGCCGAAGCATGGCAGTTGATCAGTGTTCGGATGTACACATGAACACAAAAGTATATTTTAGTTCCTTCGTCCCAGCATCTGAAGAAACAATGGGTTCATTTTATTTTCTCTGGAAATTTCCAAACATTTCACCGACGAATGTTTCCTCAACTTGGGCCAAGAGCTGGCCTCGGATCAAGCTGATGTGTTGTTGTTCAAGTTCAGACAGGTAACTTTAATCTTTCACTCAAAATCGTTCAATACTGTTTACGCATCAGTAAGTTAAGCCAGTGCAGTGACTAAAATATCAACTTCACATTGTTTCTTTTAGTAGGATGAAAAAACTTATTTAAATTGTGAATAAATTATATACAGAAAGCGATCAAAAAACAATGTTTCCACACAGCGCGAGTTTATCCGGACACTTGCCAAACTCGATATGAATTCAATGACGCACGTGACTCTGCACGACGAAGCTCTTTATTTACGTGATCGTGTCTGCATTAGTGAAAGCAGAGAGAGCAGAAAATGCATTGCAATGATAAGATCTTCATCCTCGCAGTCGACAGACTGTCCTCTGCTTGTTCAATGCTCATCACAGCAACATTTTATGTGATGGTAATAGATCTAAATACATCCAAAAGTTTCACAATCACAGCAGAGGCCGGTTACACACAGCAGACATGCCCCTTCAAACAAAGTCTTCAAAGCAGAGGATAAAATCAGGCTAGGAAAAATGCCTTTTATTTCTAAATGATGACTATTTTTGATCTTAAAAACATACTAACATTATAAGGGCAACCCAGGAAACATTATAAAATACAAAACTGTGCAGACTTGTGGCCCTCCAGGAATTGAGTTTGAGATCACTGCTTTATACCTTTCTAGGGCTTGAAAGTGGTAGTTGCATAGACCGTCAATGGAGATCAGGAAGCTCTCAGATTTCATTAAAAATATCTTCATTTGTGTAGTGAAGATGAAAGAAATTCTTACATGTTTGGAACAACATGAGGGTGAGTAATTAATGACAGAATTTCCATTTTGGGTGAACTAACCCTTTAAGAAAAAATTTAGACACTCACCTTAAGAAATCTCCCTAATAGTCAGCCGCCGGAAGAATCTGTGTTTCCTTCTTGTGGCGCTGATGTTGGACAGGTGATGGGCAGATATTTCCCAGTCAGTGGAGTCTACAATTAAACAGCAAGAAAACATCTACCCGTCAAGTCATGAAAACACTTGGTTTGAAAACTAATTTTAAGTAAAAAATAAAAATTACATTTGTAAAGTTATTTGACTGGACAAATTCAAAAGGAGAGTTATGAAACACACAAAATCTTAGTTATACCAAATAGCAACAAAGCTATGATCATTTTTTATGTTTGTGCCCATGATTCTCTCATGTTATCTGTTAAATCTTACCATCACCAAGTTCTGGTCTGTACAGTCTTTAAACACCAAGCCTGGTTAGCCTTAGCCACTCGGTGCATCATAGAAATGCTCCTAGAAAACACAAAAAGCTAAATCAATAACTTACATTTAAACATGAAAGCATAACCACCCAACATCAAAAATTATTCTGATAAGTACATTTTGCATAAATATTTAATCTGAAAGAATTAGTTACCCATTCTAATAAAATTGGTCCTCCAAAAAAGGAAATAAAGTGACAATTTCATGTTCCTTGTTGATCTGCAGTCTGTGGAGTTGTTCTTCTGCTTTTCAGTTAACCACACTAGGTGTTCTGGTAAACGAGAGTAAAAGATGGTTTGAGGAATACATAATTTTAATATTTTGCACATCCCAAATATTGTCATAAACAATATAAAACATGTATTGTAATGAGTTAAAACACTTACTATTTGTTTTATTTTTTTTTACAGTTAAAAGCACTCCATGTCTGAACTGCGTCACAAGTCAAAGATGATGCAGGCCTAACTTAGTCAGTGAGAAAGGTTTAAGCGCGCACATCACATAAATATTGTTACAAAACAATATAATGCCATGAAATACATTTTATAGATTAGATTAAAAACACTTACTTTCTGTGTTTTTCCTGTTAACGTTACAAGCAAACCTCCCACGTCGTCAGCTCAGCATTGAGTCAAAGAAGATAGTCGCCTTAGAGAACATATTCGGCTCGTTTAAACGCACAAAACATTCAAATATCACTATAAATCAATATATTATAAATTCACGTTGTAAATTAGAGCAAAAAAGCAAACCCATCCTGGTCAGCTCTGCATCAGGCGGACGTCGACGGAAGTGCCCCCCTGAGAGCGGTTAAGCCACGCACAGCACATACACATTGTTATACAACAATAAGACGTTATACAATGCATATATAAATGCGATAAAACACTTAATCCATGCGTTTTCCCTCATCGAATGCCTTGCGTCGCGAATCAAAGAAAATGGCGTCTGTGTAAAAACTCTGCACGTTTCGTCGCGCTTAGCGAGCAAAAGTCCCGGATGTAATTCATCACAGTGTTTATTTAAATCATAGTTCAGTCAAATATGTTTCTAGAACAGTGAATAAAATGTTGAAAATTGGCTAGAATATATTTTTATATATGAGACAAACTCTGGTGGTGATATGCATAAGAATAACTTATAGAAAGTTTTATGTTTGTACTAGGTTAAGAATAGTATTTTATTATTTTATTTTATTTTTATTTTTTTATTGAGAAAACGTTAAAGGGAAATACAGAGACATTTGTATCCATGAAACAAAAATAATCACAATTCTACCATTTATTATCTTATTTCACATCAATCATCTTTCTAATACATTAAGTATCCTTTTCAGTAGTAGATATATAATAGTAATAATAGTAGATGTAGCCTACTTAGTAGGCCTACTGTGAAAAAGTTTAGAAAAATTGTTACAAATGAAATCGAAATCTGGTGATACAGAATTTAAAATAAAACTATTGATATATGTAAAATATTCAACTGTATCTTGTAGAATACACTCTAAATATTTTTTGTAATTTAAATGTGTGTAGTTTTTAATAGTTTTATATTAAGTTTAATCTAATGTTGATTATACGGAATATGAGCATGGTAGGCATAGGGCTCCACTTAGGGCTCTATAAGATAAGAGCAAGAGCTTGAGTGAACTGCAGCCTTACACTGATTGGTAAACTGCACTGTTTTATTAGTTCACAAAAAAAAAAACACCAATTCTGACAATTTACTCACCCTGATGTCAAAGATATCCATGTCTTTCTTTCTTCAGTCAAAAATAAATTAAGGTTTTTGAGGAAAACATTCTAGGATTTTTCTTCACAGAATGGACTTCAATGGTAACCAAAAATTAAAATTTTCAAAGAAGGTTCAAATGTCCGTCTCAATGTAGCTTCGAAGTCGTTGACACGATTCCAGTCAAGAAATAAGGGTCTAATCTAGCGAAACAATCGGTCATTAAAAAAAACAAAACATAATAAAAAAATACTAAAAATAATATATATATATATATATATATATATATATATATATATATTATATATATATATATATATATATACATATACATATATATACATATATATACTTTTGAAACTTCTTTGACCATTTGAATAGTTGGTTGCCATTGAAGTCTATTCTGTGTATAAAAAATGTAAGTGATACATGGATATTTTGGATGACATCAGGGTGAGTTTGAATATCAACTTAATACTTTGAGATATATGCTGGACATGAATATTAAATTAGCATTATTTTCATATGTTTTTACATCAAGAAAATCTATATGGCTTTTGTGTACGACATGCAGCATATGACATATATGATTAAAAAATACATTAATATTATGCAATTTATATATGTGGATTTTGCAGCATATATGTCCCTTACAATATTCTGTTGGAACATATAAGAATCACAGGTGTTTTAGCAAACCTTTTCCATATGGGATCTTTTTTAATAATGCCTATTCAGATTTAATTAGTGTACTTTTTAACTGCAGGCAAACAGACAAAGATGAAGAATAGAGTTCCAACATAAAGTTTTAATAATACTAATCCAATTAACAGGCAAACAGGCTGAGCAAAACACACTAAAAGCAAACGCGAACAGTTGCCAACCAACATAGAGTGAAGGTAGGAACATAAATACACATGTGATGAACTAAATGGAACAGCTGTGCTGATTATTACCCATAGTAACTAATGAGTGGGGAGAAATTCAGATGATGAATGAAAACAATCTAAAAGTCCATGAAAACAAACACAACTGAATGAGTATGACACTGATCCTATAAATAAAACATGTTTTAAAAATTTGGTGAAAAAATGTTAAATCATTAAATTGTTTAAGGTTAGCTACAGTGGTGCTATGAGTGGGTCAAGTCTTGTTACTGGCTCTAAAATTATGTTTTGGAATTAGCATCGAAGGCTTGGATTAGATTAGAAAGAAATTAGTCATGCACACCGTGTTTTAAGAACAAAAACCTTGAAATACATAATCCAATCAATGTTTTAAATAATTGATTTCGGGCCATTAAATTATTAAAAATAATGCACACCAGAGGTGCCCGTATTACCTCCTCGGATGTGTATTATATTTCTAAATATTATTTCTCGACTTATTCCTTACTCATTTCATAATTGCCTATTTTCCGGACTCTTCGGAGACCTCAATGGTCGATACACAACCACCCATTAATAATGAAAATCCACCAACTCCTTTTTATATTCCCCATAAATCAGAAACAGTGTCTTAAAATGAGTTGTTCATGTTTTCTATGTGGTGTCACTGTGGGACAAGCCCCATCCACAACTGGTGACAGACTCATTCCTCCCCTGAGTGAACTGCACACAGTCCGTCATGTTTGTCTCCTTACTAATGCTAACACAAGCTATGGTAAACAATCTAAATATTTTGTTGTTGCCTGTAATGAACGTGAGTATTGATGTACTCCAGTGATCCACTGAAGACGCAGTTTTAGTTATAGGCTAGTTTTATTTTTCATAGGAATGTGCTAAATACTTACAATTCGGAGACATTGGTACATACTGTAGCAGACTGTTGTCACTAATGACTGGATGTCAATGTGTTGTCCTCAGAACAATGTAAGTTTTGTAGATAAATAGATGAGTATTTTAGGTATAGGTTTTTCAGTTCAGAAACAGTTGAAAACTGCTTCTATCTTTCCTGGGGTTTTTACCTACTGAAAATCTTTTAGAAAGATTTTGTCAGCTGAACAACTGACATGTTGTTAAAGGTGCTCTATAATAATTATGCCTTCATTATTGTAGCAATGTCTAGTAATCTGCGTTGAGATTGTAGAACTTAGCTAGTTTCTAGAGCTTCACAAAACAGATGATAAAGTCCTACCCTGCCCAAAGCTGGACCATGATTGTTGGTGGAAGGTGTTTGTCCCAGATCAGTTCAGTGATAATGTGGCCCAAATCTGGCTTGTGGCCATAAGGCCACATTTAAAAATTTAATTTTTTTTTTATAGAATTCGTAGATCAATTTTTGTTAGAAAGAGACATGCATGTATTTTGCAAATGTACTGAGAATAAATGATAATTAAATGCACAATTGAATAACAGAATAATTAGGTGCACTAAGGTAGATCAAAATCTTAAGATGTATAACATTTCTGCAATCATTTAAACATCAATTCACAAGTTCACACTTACAATTAGAGGGAGAAAAGGATGACTGAGAGGTGTGGAGAAAGGGTGGTGGAGGGGTGCTGCTAAACTATGAATGAATTGAGGTAAGACTGCTGATATATATACACCTCTTATCATTTGACTGTTGAGTTTTCTCCACCCGTGTAAAATATATGAATGTGCTCCTCCCGAACCTTGTTAATAAAACATAATTTGTTATGCAGAATTTATTATGTTTGCTGTTTGATATATAAGGAATTTTCTGAATACGCTGTGGCTAAAAAATTACCATAAATTACCCCACAAACGTGCCATAAAAAAAATGAGCACCGTAATCCAAATCTTCAGAATCCATGTGTCGTCTCCATCTTTAGCAGTGATCATAATCCCACACTTGTTAAAAATTCTATATTTGACTCCTTAATGAGTGTTACGACAAAGGTTTTACGTCAGTGATATCAATTACTGTGCTTCACGTGCTTCATCACCAGAGGTGGAATAAGTACACAACTCCATTACTTAATTGAAATAACAGGCTATACTGGTCAAATATTACTCCATTACAAGTGAAAGTTCTAAAAACTTTTACTTAAATAACAGTACAGAAGTACATGCTTTTAAAAGTACTCAAAGCTCCAGTCAATTCATTATTTAATATGTCAGTATTCATACCTTAGATAGGGATCAAACAACTAAAAATCAAGTCAGGAATCTTGGTGTGTCTCTAGAGTCAGACTTCACGTTTCAGTAGTCATGTCAAAGCAATAATTAAATCAGCATACTATCACCTGAAAAATATTGCAAGAATTAGATGCTTTGTTTCCAGTCAAGACTTAGAGAAACTTGTGCATGCTTTCATCACCAGCAGGGTGGATTATTGTAATGGACTCCTCACTGGCCTTCCTAAAAAGACCAATAAGAACAGTTGCAGCTCTTCTGACCAGGACCAGGAAATATGAAAATATCACACCAGTCCTCAGGTCTTTACACTGGCTCCCAGTTACATTTAGGATTGATTTTAAAGTATTATTACTGGTATATAAATCATTCAATGGGCTAGGACCTCAATATATTGCAGATATGCTCACTGAATATAAACCCAACAAATCACTCAGATCATTGATCACATCAGCTAGAAATACCAAGGGTTCACTCTAAGCATGGCAAGTCCGCCTTTAGCTATTATGCCAGCCGCAGCTGGAACCAGCTTCCAGAGGAGATCAGATGTGCTCCTCAGTCACATTCAAATCCAGACTCAAAACACTTCTGTTTAGCTACACATTTACCGAATGAGCACTGTGCCACTGTTCGTTCAGACTGTTACTGTACTTCATTTTATTATTTACTCTAAACTGTTTTAATTATTTACTGTATTTTATTATTTTTTATTCTAAACTGTTTTAATTATTCTTATTTCTTTTTATTATTTTAATTTCCTTCTATGTAAAGCACTTTGAATTACCATTGTGTATGAAATGTGCTATATAAATAAACTTGCCTTGCCTTACCTATTATTATTCTATATTTAGTATTCATAATAAGTTGTATTATCTTATGAAGTTTAAAATGCATGGCTCAGTATGGTGGCCGAGAGCTCACCGTGCTGCAACCTGATGAAGACACATGCGAATCAGAAAAAAATGCATGGAAATAGTAAAAAAACACCCGCAAATTAAGAAAATCTTCATCAGTCTCACAATATATGTGCTCCAAATACTCACAACACCACCAAATACAGAAACGTGCTTTAAAAGCTCACAACACAACCAAATACAGAAACACGCTGCAAACGTTCACAACACAACCAAATACAGAAACTCGCTGCAAAAGCTCACAACACAACCAAATACAGAAACACGCTGCAAAGCCGTTTACCAACACAACCAAATACAGAACGCGCTGCAAGTAACACGGTCCATAACATAAATGTTTCCAGGGAACCAAATAAGTGACAGACCCGACAGGGTGCCTATAGCCAGAGAATGTCTAATTGAAGAGAATTGGCACTGACTGGTTACTTTCGAGATTCTGGACTGGCTGCAGTAACACGTCTCTGTCCATGCGGGGTGCAGAATGAATGGGAGTCAATGGGGTTTCACCCCAGAAATCCACTTTTCTCAGGATGTAATTTTTTGTCAAGTCATTTGAAAGTTGCATTCAAAAGGGAGGGCTAAGATAATACACTCAGCTGAAAATTGCATTTTTAAGTTCACTTATCTGTTCTAAAAATCCATTCAAAAATGTGATGTCACACAATAGCAGAACAACGGCCTAACCTGTAAGAAATCAAAAGGACATAACTACTCGTTCATTCGACTGTTGCCCTGATAATCTATATTGAACTTGCAGAATCAACAATAAAATCTATGTTAATTTAACGACAAGCAGGTAAAAGAGACACATTTAGCCGTTTAGCCCCATAGACGGGCTCTGCTAAAGCATACACAGGACGTGCTTACAGCAAAAAAAAAAACCTTTATTGACAAGAAGCCAAAGCCTATATTTTTTATAAATAAACTATACTATTAAAATAATATTGTATATATAAATAATATTATAGTTCGTCTATACTCCTTGCTTACTCAAAATTCTACTTTATTTTATTTAATTTCTTTTTACTTTCCCCCCGCAAAACACAGAGATTTTATGTATTATGACATACAACTTGTGTACAATATACAACATGTGTTAACAATATGTTCAATGTCATCACAATACAAATGAGAAAAAGAACAATGATCTGAAAACTAAACTAAATAAATAAAAAAAGATAGATAAGAAGAACATGAAGGCAAGATATTCTAATCTATACATCAGTTACACCAGGGGCTCTCAACTCCAGTTCGCGACCCACTGCTTGCATATTGTGTATGCTCCCTTGTTTCACAGATTCAGATCTCGAGCTCGTTAGGTATAGACTCTAACGTCTACCCTAACGAGCTGAGGATCTGAATCAGGTGTGTTAAACAAGGGAGACATACACAATATGCAGAGCAGTGGGTCGCGAGGACTGGAGTTGAGAACCCCTGAGTTACACTATACAGATTGTTTAATTTTATGTTTAAATTTTCATAAGAAAAGTTTCCTAAAAAATGTTAGGTAATGTTTGGCACTGACATATATATATAAACAGATATTTTAACAGATTTTTGTAAAGTAAAAATAAAACATAAATGATTGCAACTGTTAATCATGTTAATATTCATGTTCGTTAGAACAGCTATACAGCTGATGGACAAAGTGCTGCGTTGTCATAGGAACATCCTAGGTAAAATTAATTACATTACATGGTCTATTGTTGCTCCCTTCATCAAGTGCGTTCCAAACGGCTACATAAATGACACACTAGTGCGATGCTCACGCCAAAGTCCCACTTGAAGAGCTCTGCGTCTGCCCTTTGAAGGGAGTAGGGCATAGGGAAGCTCACGAGCAATAAGCAAGTCCCAGTCGGGTCCGTCACTATATTTGGTTCCCCGGAAACATTTCAGTTGTGGTCTGTGTTACTGGCGTTTCTGTATTTGGTTGTGTTGTGAGCTTTTGCAGCGCGTTTTGTGTAATTGGTTGTGTTGTGAGTACTTGGAGCACACATGTGTTGTGGGGATGTCTAGCCGGTACCCAACTTCTCTCCTCCGGACTCGTAACCTTCCCAGTCCACCAAGTACTGGAATCTGCATCCCCTCCGTCTTCGAGTCCAGAACACCATCTACCGAATAAGTTGGTTCCCCGTCTATGAGACGAGACACAGAGTCACCGGACTAATGATTTTGGTGACAGAGAACGGGCCAATGAATTTAGGTGTGAGCTTATTCGAAATGGAGCGGAGAGGAATGTCCTTGGTAGAAAGCCACACTTTAATACCGACGACGTATACGGGAGGCCTCCGCAGGTGGTGATCGGTTTTGGCCTTGGTGCGCGCCCCCACTTGGAGTAGAGTCTCACGGGCTCTAGTCCAAGTGCGGTGACACCTCTGGATGAAGGTGTGGGAGGAGGGGACCGCGACTTCAGATTCCAGACTAGCAAAAATTGGTGGCTGGTAACATACACTACACTCAAATGGTGATAGGCCCGTGGATGACGCTGGCAACGTGTTGTCGGCATACTCCACCATAGACAGTTGCTGACTCCAAGAGGAAGGATTCTTGGACACTAAACATCACAACGTTCGCTCCAAATCTTGGTTGGCTCGCTCCGTTTGACCATTGCTCTGGGGATGGAACCTAGAGAACAGACTGACAGTCACCCCCAGAAGTTTACAAAACTCTCGCCAAAATTTTGACACTAATTGGGGTCCTCTGACAGAAACCACATCTGTCGGGAGGCCATGAAGCTGAAAGACGTGGTCAACGACAATCAATGATGTCTCCTTGGCTGAAGGTAATTTGGGCTAGGGAATGAAATGGGCCACCTTCGAGAACCGGTCCACCACAGTCAAAACTACCGTGTGACCCAGGGAGGGTGGTGATAAAATCTAGCGCTAATATGGGACCAGGGTCTCGAAGGCACCGGAAGTCTTACCAGAAGCCAATACAAAACTGTGAACATCACAAGCCATGAGAGGCCACCAGAATCGTTGCTTAGCCAAAAACATAGTATGATTGACTCCTGGATGACAAGCCACATTGGAACAGTGTCCCCACTGAATGACAAAACAAACAAACGGTTCAGTGGGCAACGAGTCAGAGGCGTTACCCCTTCTAAGGCCTTCTTGACCTTCGATTCCAGGTCCCATGTCAGCGTAGAGATGAATAGATTCTCTGGTAAAATGCACTCGAGAGTAGACGGGTGATCGGAATGGTCAAAAATGCACGCATATAGAAGCGGGTTTGACGTTTCTGGAAGGGTGCATCTTGTCGTCTGAAGGAGTGCACTGGGATAACACTGCACCTACCCCCACCTCTGATGCATCGACCTCTACCACGAACTGATGTGATGGATCAGGGGTTATCAGGATGGGGACTGAAATGAAGCAACCCTTTAGTTTGGCAAATGCAGCTTCTGCTGATCCTGACCACCTGAACGTCGTTGTGGGGAGGTCAAGGCGGTCAGAGGCGTGGCTAGTCGGCCGCAAATTGCGGATTAATTGCAGTAAAAGTTGGTGAACCCCAGAAACCTCAGCAGGGCCTTACGGGAATCTGGACTTGGCCAATCCACCACAGCCTTAACCTTGTCAGGATCCATGCGCATTCCCTCAACCGAGATGATGTGACCTAAAAAAGGAATAGACTTGTGCATGAAAACGCATTTCTCTGCCTTGACAAAAAGCCTATTCTCTAGCAAGCCTCTGAAAGCACTTGCTCGAACGTGTTGCACATGTTCCTGGAGAGACGATGAAAAAATCAATATATTATCCAGGTAGACATATTTGAATTGAACGACTATGTCTCGCAACACGTCATTGACAAGTGCTTGGAAGACCGCTGGGGAGTTGGAAAGGCTTATCGGCATAACCAATGATTCAAAGTGCCCTCTAGGGGTGTTAAAAGCGGACTTCCACTCATCCCCTCCCTGATGCGGACCAAATGATAAGCATTCCTTAAATCCAGTTTCGTGAAGATAGATTCTCCTTGCAACCTTTCGAAAGCTGAAGACATCAATGGCAAAGGATAAGTATTCTTTACCTTGATGTTGTTCAACCCCCGGTAATCAATACAAGGTCGCAACGATCCATCTTTCTTCCCCACAAAAAGAACCCCGCTGGAGAAGCGGAAGGGCGGATGAATCCCGTTGCTAGAGAATCAGAAATGTATTTCTCCATGACCTCTTTCTCTGGGACAGAGAGTGAATATAACTGGCCCTTAGGCGGAGATGTACCTGGCAGTAAGTCTATAGCACAGTCATAGGGACAATGCGGAGGAAGAGAATCAGCCTGAGACTTGACTGAACACCTCCTTCAGATCCCGATACTCAGTGGGCACGTTCGATAAATCCACTGTCTCCTCCTGTAACACATGAACGGAAACAGACAGACAGGCAGACACAAGACAGGACTTATGAGAAAAAACTGCTCTACGCTGCCTGACTCGATCTGAGTTGCCAGTCTATTTTGGGGTTGTGACAGGTTAGTCATGGGTGACCAAGAACGATGGGTGCTAGTGGGGTGTCTAGAATGTAAAAGAAGATGGTTTCAGAATTATTGCCAGATGGGATGAGGTGATGTCTTCTGGTGATCATTGAAATGGTGGGGAGTCTTTGACCATTGAGGGCGCGAACATCGATCTGGTGTGACAGGGTTTTGAGGGAATCTGAAATCTTGTGCAAATGAATGGTCCATTAAATTACCCTCTGCCCCTGAGTCCAGTAGTGCCCACAATCATGGAGGTGAGTTGACCATCCTAACCTTACCGGAAGGAAGGTAGATGTCGATGAGGTCTCTCGGTAGAGATCAGTAGCCTCATACTTGCCTGCTGGGCTGGGCTTTTTTGACTGACAATTGTCAGCGAAATGTCCAGCTCCACCACAGTACAGACAAAGGCCCAGGGATCTCCGCCTCTCCTCCTCCTCCCGGGAAGGCTGGGCTCCGACCTACCTGACATGGGCTTGTGATCATAGATGGGGCTGACCACGTCTTCGCCTCCTGAACGCTGCCCCTCCGATCCCTCCAGAAGAGCAGTCCGAGTTGGAAACGTTTGTCTGACTCCAGACAGCCGTGTGTCCACCTCTCATAGCCAGCGCGGATGAGGTCATTGAGTCCGGTGGGCAGGTCCAGGGCGTAGATTTCCTTCTGGACACGGTCAGCCAGCCCATGCAGGAACATGTCCCACTGCGCCTCCTCGTTCCATCGGCTCTCGCTGCCAGGGTTCGGAAATCAATAGAAAAGTCAGATACGGACCTCTCTTCTGACGAAGTTCCACCAGCACCCTAGCAGCCTCTCTTCACTGACAAGGCCCAGTCAAAGACCCGCCGCATCTCTTCGCAGAGCCTTTGGAACGAAGAAACAGCATTCGTCTTGTGTTCTCCCACACCACCGCTCCCATAGCGTCGTTTTCCCAGTCAGAAGCATCAGCACAAATGCCACCTTGGTCTGTTCCTCATGAAATGTTCTGGGTTGTAAGGAGAAATGCATAGAACATCTGGTTAAAAATGCTTGACAGAAGTTTGCTTCACCTGAGTATGGCTCGGGAACCGGGAGACGAGGCTCTGACTGAGATGGGTCTGCTGGTGGTGATGGAGGAAGTCGGCGGTGGGGTGGCATGGTGGGAACACAAAGATGTTGAACCTCTTGGGTGAGCCCGGACACCTGCGCCACTAAAGCCTGTATGGTGTGAGCAGTATCGTTGAGATTATTTTCTTGAATGTCCATTCATTTAATGCTGCTACTCACAAATGCATCCAGTGAGCTTGAGAAGTCTTCTGCTGCTTTCTTTGGTCAGATCGTTCTGTCATGATTGATCAGATGGAAGCAAATGCAGTTAAACTCTTTATTAAATGTTGACACAGATAGATAGTCCAAAGTCCTGACAGACAGGTTAGTGGTGCTGGGTCTCCAATGATCAGATGAGACAAATGCAGCGTGCAGTGCTGGTGAAATCCAACGACGAAAAAGTAATCCAAACATTCACAGAACAAGAACCGGAACAGGAGAAGCACAAGACTGAATGACACTTGGAACACACACCAGGAACCCACAAACAATGATCTGACAAGGGAGATGAGAAGTTGATGAGAATATATACACAGGAATTGATAGACTGCAGCTGGTGATGGGTAATGAGTGATTGCTTATGAGTGCTGAGGGGCCGCACCCTCTAATTAACGCACACACATACAACAACAGAAACACGAGACAAGAAGCAGACATAGGACTTACCAACCATGACATGCATTGCACAACATTTAATGTTTTTCTAACCCATACATGCTTAAACAATTGCCTGATGGGCTGAATGAGCCCTTTTCTGATTACTGCGATTGCTTCTATAATCCTGTACAGTAAAATAAATAAGAGGGATTCGGGATCGGAATTTGAGACTAGGCATGATGACATGCGCGTTCACGCTTGCCTGGCTATGTCTGGCACGTTCGTGTATTCGCCGTCATTTTCCATATCAGTGAAGACAACTCGAGTCGACAAAACTTTTGTCAACTTTTGACAAAAGTAGAAGATGGATTCAAAGAGACCGGCTTGTAGTTCATTCTAAATCCCAATGCAAACTCCACTGTAAGACAAAGAAAATACAATTTTGTCTAGTGCCACCAAAAGGGCCAAACTGGAGCTCAGACAGTGGTCGGAATAAGATGAGAGTCAACATCGGGAAGGCTTTCAACAAATGGAGAGATCTCCGGTCTGCTCTGGGGCTCAAATGGATCCTATACAAAGTTGTACAGTACAACTTGCTAAACATATATTGAAATTGCGATTTCCTGTATATCTAAATATGTTTAGTGAAAGGTAAAACTTCCGGAAAGTCTGTGTAAACAATGAGTGACGGTAGTGGCAAGCGATCACTTCTGGCACATGCCCAGACCGAAGCACCCTGCCGTCGAGATCAGTTGGACATGGCTGTGGTTACACGAGGTAAAAACTATATAAATACTCTTCTGTTTTCTCACACAAACCACTTGTTTCGTGTCTTAGGCCATCAATGTGTACTTACATTTCAAATCATCCAATCATGTTTAATTTTGACTTCTCTGTGCATGCTCTTTTTGAGGTGAACCGAAGGGAGGACCCGCTAATTATATGACTGATAGACAACAATGGTTTAATCAAAAAATATCAAAATTTAAAATACTGTGGAAACAAAGACACCTACATCTTGGATACCCTTAAGGTAAGCTAAATATATCAAATATTAATTTCAAAGTGAGCTATCCCTTTAATTCCAAATCAACAATTTGGAAGAACCACGAACAACAGGATCTCATCTTCAGGCATTTGTCTCAATCAATTAAGGTAAGACTGAAACTGCTTAAAAGACCTGTGTTATTTAAAGTGCCAGTTGTGTTGCCAATGAATACATGTTAGACATAGTAAAAAATACAATTTGAAATTTAATAATTAAATTAAATTGGGCTTATTTATTATTAACTTATTTACCTCTAAAATATTTGAATGATTCTGGGGTAAAACGGTGGATCTTTTTTCGAAAGAAGACCATTTAGAATTAGCTGTTAGTCGATTTTAGCAATTAGCTTGTAATGACTGGTGGTTGGAATATGACGAGACTGTAACAATGGCAGGGTAAGCTCTAAATATGTCGAACACACAAGAATCGTTTCAGAAGGGAATCATTTCAGCAGTTTAAAGTGGCAGGTCTGAAGAAACCCTAAAACTTAAATATGCAGAGGGTTGAACCCTTATATTAGAAGAATGGTATCAATGGAAATAGGAGCTATAATCATTATATGTCATTCTGATTTTGACCATAAAGTTGTTCAAATGTTTGAGGATACTGATCTGAGATAAACTTAAAATAAAAAGAATAGTAAATAAATACTGTCACATATGGATCGGGATGCAAATGCAAGTAACAAATGTAGATTTATTTACACAAATAAACCGAAATCCAGGATAACAGGTAACAAAGATATGACACAGAAGAAGTAACAATGACCACAGGCGTCATTTCCTATGGCAGGGCTATTCAATTAATTTGGAATTGGGGCCAGTTCATGAAACTTAAGCAAAATAAGGGGCCAGAGAATATGAGTAATTTTGGTAACAAATAAAGAAATTACAACAACATACTGAAGGAATCAATATATTCTATTTTTGCAAATGCAGAACAACATATGCACATTGTGATGCACTAAGAGGCATTGTTACATTTAAATGGAAATACATTGTTGACAGGCAACATCAAATGTATCTCCACCAACAAAAATAAAACCAAAGTGCATAGTGTGGTACAGAATAGAATTAAAACAACATAAGTGCATGGTATTTTATCAAGGCAAATTATTTAAAATCACATTACTCAGTTTAGGTGAGCCATATCAGTTGTTTAGAATTTCATTAAATTAACTTACAAAAGTAGCATCAAAGTTAGAATGTGTTGTCTTGAAATGCCTTCTCAAATTATACTCCTTGCACACAGCGAGGCACTCGTTGCAGATTAAGCACACAGGATTCACATCAACGACAATAAACGCGTATTTCTGTGTCCATTCATTTTTGAACTGCCTGTTCTCTGAGTCAATTTTTCTTTTTTTTAAGGTCTAGAGAGACATTTCAAACTTCGTTTTTATATCGACATTTAACTATATCAAACTTACTTTGTGGTTGGCTTGAAATAAAAGAAAGTCAGAGCGCGCCTCGAATGGGCGATTTTGATTGGCCATGCCCATGTTTTGCCTCAATGGCTTAAAGTGGTGCACACCGCCTCATACTGCTCGAAATAATTTACAATTAACCATAGTCCTGCGCTGTATGACACTACCCATATGTAATAACTACAAAGTGATTTCATTTGTCATTTAATGAGGTCTAATATAATTATGTTGGTAGTAGCAAGAATATTCACGTCAATAAATCTGTTGGTTCCGACTGTCAAACGTGTATAGACAAATGGTCCAGTGGTAGAACTTTTGCCAAGCGTGCCAGAGGGTCGGGGTTCTAATCCACTCTCGATTAGGTTTTTTTCTCTCATCAAAACCGATTATGTTTATCAGTGGTTGAATATCAGGCAGGGACAAGTTTGTGTGCATTTTGTTTATTAATTTCACCGTAACGAATAGACGAGTCACGAGAGTCTCCTCTCTACAACCGATTGAAGCGCGCGTCCGTCTGAAGACTGCTCGAGCAACACGAGAACACTGTATCCGCACTACTGTTCGCTGCGGGCCTGCGGCAACGAGCACTTTGATCACTTGATTTCAAAAACAACACATTTCAGCGCTAGATCGCCTCGTATTTAACACATGAACGAAATGAATGCTCTGCTATTTAACTGGATATTTTTCACTTATTTGTATAGGCTACGTTCGTGCCGCGAGATGTTTCAAAAGTGATGGGGATAATTTCCACTCGCAAATTACGCCAAGGGCCGTTTCAAAATCCCTCGGGGGCCGGACCCGGCCCGGGGGCCGCCAATTGAATAGCCCGGTCCTATGGGGACAGAAGGGACATGTCCCCCCCACTTTCAAATTTGTTTTGTTGTGATTTTTAACTCAAATTAATTAAGTCCCCTGTCGTTTCTGTCATTTCATCGCCGACTGTGCCGCAACCGCTATAACTGCTCATTAGAACTTTCAGTGAGCTATTTTTAGAGTGTGCACATGACGTTCCAGGACGTGGACGCACGCATCGACAGGTGCGCGTTCACACTACGTGAACTCACTCGAGGCCCAGAGAGAAGGAAATGAATAGTTGAATAAAGACTTGAATTGTTTGGGTTTTTTCGCGCACAAAAAGTATTCTCGTCACTTGATAAACTTAAGATTCTCTTCTCTTCGGTTGTCCATCGAGATCCGATGATGACGTCCACGCCTTTTAATGGTGAGATCTTTGATGGCTAAACAGTCCTATCCTGGACCCACAAGCTCTATTGCAGGTGTGGCATATGTATGTGATGGTGGTGGTAGTCACATTGGCAGCTATGGCTGCATTTCTCCTGGCTCGCTTCTGCTGTTTTCTGGTTGTCCTCTCCATCTCTAGTGTACAAACCCCCTCTCCACAGAGCTGTCACCAGATGGTGCGGTCAGCAGCAACATCCTCCAAATCCTCAGGTCTGATCTTACAATTTCTCAAGGAGTTCTTCATCTGATCTTTATAGCGCTTCTTCGGACCCCCAGCTGAGTGTTGACCATGATGTAATTGGCCATATAGTACTCTGCGGGGCAGATGACATGGTGGCATCCTCCACTGCAGTTGGCGCTGGGTAATAATGGCCTCAATACTTCTGCATTTCGTCTTTTTAAGTACTTCAGTGTGAGGTACATGATTACGGCAGGTAATTCACAAAATGCGCTGAAGGCATCCTATGTGGAATTGCTCTAAGGACTTGATGTGATGGCAGTAAGTTACCCATGCTTCACAGCTATAGAGGAGGGTGTTGACACAGACCGCTTGGTATACGGCGATCTTTGTGGATAGATGAAGGTTCTTATAATGAAAGACTCTGCATCAAGTCTCCCAAAGGCAGCTGATGCCTGTTTAAAAACCATCTATACAGGTCTAATGAGATCAGTGTTTGACTACGGCTGTATAGCATATGGATCTGCCTCCAAGACAAGCTTAAACAAAATTGATAGAATGCAAAATCAAGCAATGAGGATAATTAGTGGTGCAATAAGAACTTCTCCAGTAGCTGAAATGAAAGTAGAGGTGGGTGAGATGCCACTACATTTGAGGAGGGACCAGCTAGCACTGGTATACTGGGCAAATATCAGGGGGCATAAAGAGAAACACATGTCTCAGACAGTACTAAGGGAATGTCAGGAAAAAGAAAGTATGAAAATCAAAAGTTATGGGTGGGTAATAAAAGATAAGGTGAATAACATGGGAATTGGATCTTTGAACATCTGCCCAACAGTGACATATCCAATCGTGCCTCCGTGGATGTTAGAAGAATTGAAGGTTGATTTAGGACTATTGGAAGAAAGGAAGAAAGATGGAGTGGATAAGTATGGGGTAAGCAACTATATAACAGGAAAATACAAAGAATGTGTAAAGGTTTTTACAGATGCATCTAAAAACACTGAGAAGAGAGTAGGGGTAGCTTATGTAATTCCTGAGATGGACATAACAATGGCAAAAAGGATAAATGATGACCTAGCAGTGTATACTGCTGAACTGGTTGCTATATGGTTAGCACTTGTGTGGCTAGAGTCTAACAATTGCCTGCAGGCAGTAATTGCCTCTGATTCAAGTTCAGCAATGTACAGTATTCAGAACTATCAGTCTGATTCAAGGGAAGATATTTTAATTGAAATTTTACAGCTAGCAAATGGAATACAATCATCAGGAAGGAGGGTGACATTCGTATGGGTTCCAGCCCATATAGGAGTGGAAGGTAATGAAATGGCCGATGAGCATGCAAAGAGAGCAACAGATAAAAGCAATATAGATTTAGATGTGAAATACAGTAAAGCAGAGATAAAAAGCATAGTTAAGGCTAAAACTATTAAAAAGTGGCAACATATCTGGGATAATGAGTGCTCAGGAAGACATCTATATAGGATACAAGGGAAAGTGGGAAAAGAAACACACATAACTAGATCAAGACAGGAAGAAATTGTGCTGACTAGGATGAGGTTGGGTCATACAAAGTTGAATAGTACAATGTTTTTAATAAAAAAGCATGTAGATGGAAATTGTGAGTATTGCCAGAGTAACATACCTGAAACAGTAGAGCATGTAATAATGTACTGTCAGAAATACAATGAGGCAAGGCAAAGGCTAGTTAATGAGTTGAAAGCAAAGAAAATGTCTTTAGAAACTAAAACACTATTGAACAGAAGTTCAAGGGAGAATTTTGATTTATTATTTTCTTTTTTGAAAAGTACAGGCCTTTTAAAAAGGATATAAGAAATAAGAATTAAGTTTTTTTTTTTTTTTCTCCTAAGTTACCAATAATTATGGAATTGCTGGTATATTTTGTTTATAACAATAAAGAATAAGACAGTAGCTCCTATGCCTTACTCCAGTCCTGTGGTGGCGGTAATGCACAAGAAATAGTTGCCAACCGCCAAATAAAAAAAGAAGAAGAAGAAGAAGAAGCAGAGGGGAGGAAGAGGGCAGAGTAAGAAGAGGGAGGAAGAAGAGGGAGAAAGAAGAGGGAGGAAATCAGCCGAGAGGAGCGGAGAGGAGCGGAGAGGAGCTGTGTGTGACATTTGGGTGAAGCTGGAGAAGTCAAGAGGAGGTCTGCGGTGGATAAGAGATAAGTACTGTTGACGTTTGGATTGTGAAAGGAGAAATCTTGTGGAAGACGTGATAAGAGGATGAATGCTGTTGATGTTTGGAGTATGATATGAGAAATCTGTTTGGAGGATGTGATGAAACTTCAGAAGGTGCAAATCTGACTTTTTGGAGGAAGTTTGAGTGTCCCACGCCTTATTGGAAGAAGCCCAAGAGATTGTAGTGATGTGCAGTGGACCAGATCTCCTGTCTATGCCCTAGTTTGTGAGTGACGAGACTTTGCAGTGTTGTTCATCAATATAATCACGTGTGCAGATTTGTGTGAATTACAGTTAAACACGAGTGGAAGTGTAATGCTGTGACACTGGGGAAGTGGTCCTGGCTGTGGAGACATCGTCCGCATTTCATTGGATGGAAGCCGGTGGAGGAAGACATCTAGTGGTGAAATTCTCTTTCTCTTCTCTTTAATCTCTATGTGGAGTTGTGAAGTACCAGACTACTGTTGAATTGCCATTCTATCTCTTTATCTGCCCGAGTCCCGTGAAGAGGGCCAGCTACATTGTACAATTGCCATCTTTTCTCTCTGCTTGCCTGAGCCCTGCGAAGAGAGCCAGCCTCGCTGTTGAATCCTTACTCCTCCCTGTTCATTTGGATGCTGTGAGTAGAACCAGTTACACTGTTGAATTCTCACGTTTCTTCTCTGTCGGCCTGAGCCCTGTGAAGAGAACCAGCTTTGCTGTTGAATCCTTACTCCTCCCTGTTCATCTGGATGCTGTGAGTAGAACCAGTTACACTGTTGAATTCTCACGTTTATTCTCTGCCTGCCTGAGCCCTGTGAAGAGAACCAGCTTTGCTGTTGAATCCTTACTCCTCCCAGTTCATCTGGATGCTGTGAGTAGAACCAGTTATATTGTTGAACCCTCACCTGTTCTCTGTCTGCCTGAGCCCTCAGAAGCGAGCCAGCTTTGCTGTGGATTCAGTACTCCTCTTCAGTCATCTGAATCCTGTGAAGAGAGAGAGAGACAGTTCTACTGTGAATCTGAGTGAAACAGTTCCACTGGGAACCCTTACCTGTCCTCTGCTTGGCGGAGCCCTGCGAAGAGAGCCAGCCCTGTTGCTGATTCCTTAGCCTCCTCTGGCCACTCGAACCCTAGGAAGAGAAGGGACGGTTCTGTTGTGAACTCGAGAGAAACAGCTCCACCGGGAACTCTTACCTGTCCTCTGCCTGTCGGGGCCCCGAGAAGAATCAGATCGGCTGCAAATCTTCACCTCTCCTCAGCTGGCTGAGGCAGTTTTAACTTCAATTGTCAAATAAAGATTCTGTGGTTTTTAAGTTACTTGCCTCTGTGGTCTCTGTGGTGTTGGCTCCTTGCGGTGGTACGTGAGTCGGGGGAGTTTGGGACGGCCGGTCATCTGGCGTCCACCCTCCCCCGACGACCCGTGACAAGAACGTGCATCATGTTTATTTTCTTTATTTTACGAAAAACACAACATTTTGTTTTTAATATGAGTGTACACAAATAAAAGAAGACATTTAACAGTTTTGAATTATGTGTAACACAATTACATGTAAGATCAAAATCAACAGAGTAACTTGAGTCTCTTTTGCACTGATAAGAAAAAAAGTGAGCTGGTATTGGCGGCAATATGGGCGACCCCAGAGGGTTAACCAGTTTTACAGTCTTACAGTTTCCTATAAAATAATACCAATTATTTGCATTTACTTCACTGTATGTGGGTATGGGGAGCCATCAGATTTGAGTATGTCCAATTTCATGTGGAATTCCAAAATAAAACAAAGTGCTTAAGAGGTTAAATTTGCTTTGATGTCAGGCGCTCGACTCCTGGTAAACATGACTTCGGTGGCTGGTGTCTCTCATTTTCACGTTCCGTGTCTTAGAATCGCCAGTAACTACGGCACATTCAACAGGATTCTTTGTGGGTGTTTCACTGAGTGGGGAAAACTGGTTTAATGCTGTAATCAGAACAGAAGAGCTGTGTTTTGTCCCGTGACTATAGCACCTCACGGTCACCCAGTTGCCCTGCTGCACAGGCTCTGCACCCGGAACTGAACAATATACAGTGTTCACCAAGCTAGTCGCATCCAAAGCACTATCTAAAGCCTTTGCACTCTTACAATTAACCTCAATTAAGGTTTGCAGGCATGTCTCTAGTTCTGAAATCTTCTCGTCAGCCTGACTGTCTCCATGCATGTATCACATGTAAATCCTATCTTGCTGACAGAGAAGGCTATACTATACTATGCTATACTATGGGTCTGGGAACAGCAGACACTGGCTCCGGCTCTGGAACAGCAGAAACTGGCTTCGGCTCTGGAACCGCAGACACTGGCTTCAGCTCTGGAACAGCAGACACTGGCTCCGGCTCTGGAACAGCAAACACAGGCATGTCCAGAATCCATGCCAGACGCTCCAAATAGTCCATCAGTTTCTTCGCAGCCACACAAATAGGCATCTCCTGATCCATCTCGGACCGGGCAGACGTGGTGTGAACAGTCTCTGACTGAGTAGATGGGAAGTGAACAGTCTCTGGCTGAGGCAGACGGGGCGTGAACCATCTCTGACTGGGCAGACATGACCTGAACAGTCTCTGTCTGGGCAGACGTCACCTGAACCATCTCTGAATCAGCCTCCAGAAAAGCAGCGGGCTGTTGGGACATGGCCTTCGGGCCTTTGGGGAGGCTAGAGGTCTTTCTCCTCCTCCACTGTTTCCGTTGGTGAAGTGCGCGCTCTGGGCTGGATGGAAACAGCGCCCGATGAGACTCTGGACTGGACCTCACCAGCCCAGGGTTCGAAGAGGGGCCTGAATGAAAAATGGTGTTGGGATTCTCTCGACCACCTCCTCCACTATAACCTCCCCGGGTCCCGCCGAAACTCGACCAACCGGGTTTCCTCAAACAATTCCCTTCTCTCCCGGTCGGTGGCTGGGGAAGAGATATAAAAAAAAAAAAAACATACCGCTGGATCTTGGTTTTGATGGAGTCCTTCTGTCACATAACCACACACGTAAACAGAAGTTCCAATAGCAGGTAAGTTTAATTGGGGCAATCCATACTCATCAAGTCAGCCAGGCAAAGGTTCAAAATCCTTTATGGATTTATTGCAACTTTGCAATCCAAAAACAAGAAAAAGAAACAAGACATACCTCCAACGTGTAGTGACATCTAAACAAGGACTCCGTAACAAACACTAAACAGGCAGGGTATTTATACACACAGAACATGACAATCATGATGAGGAACAGCTGAGTGCAATGAACAGTGATGAGTGCAGACAAGGATTGTGGGGAATGTAGTTCCAAAAGTGAATGACACCGTGGGGAAAGAGGACTGTTGTGGACACCAGGGAACATACACCCGACGCTGTGACAATTAGCTCCAGACTATCAGCAGCCATTCAGTGTTTATGTACGCACCTAGAACAGCTTTACCTTGGCCAGTCAATGGCGCAATATTTTAATTTTATTTTTTAAATTTTTTTTAAAGAGTGCGTTTGTAATGTGCACCTATAGGAGGGTACAGCAAGTGCATACACTCTGCTTATTACACACATTGGGGGACACGCAGCAGCACACAAACCAGCCAAATATTAAAAATAAACAGATTACAATGTAAAAGATTATTATTGAAACACACCCATTACTAATTAAGGGAATAGGCACAATCCTTTTAGACCATGTGCCTGGTGTGCCGGCCATTTTTCCTGCCATTAAACTAGCAAAAGGGGAATTCGGAATTCTAAATGCACTTGTGCCGTACGCTTTAGACCATGCAGTCCTTAAAATAGGGCCTGATAGGTGTGTGAATAATCACTGATTTAAAAAAAAAAAAAATGTTTTCTACCTATTGATAAACATGTTCTAAAATATGTTATGCATTGACAACCTTTTATTTCATTCCGATCCATTATAAGGTGCAAAATGAAGGACAGTCACACATTCACAGAGGACTCAGCTGTGTTCTGTTTTGAGGTCAAGCAGTCTCTGGTGGCCTAGCCTGAAGCCTGAGGTGGTTTTCCTGCCACTTCTAATCAATGCAAACTTCATTTCCGTTTCAGAGCTTAAAAAGTCTGTGCCATTGAGAACTCGATATGTCTGCTGTCAATATTCTGACAACATTTGTTCTGACAAAAAAAGTGACCGTTGTCAGTAAGCTTTTTTTACCTCTTTCAATGGAACTATTTTATTTTCAGTGCGACATCTGTAATATGTGCTGACACTCTCAGCATGCTGATGCTATTTTTCTATTTAGAGAAAGTGGACCATATTTAATTTTTGGAAAACACATACATTTTTCAGTATTTCAGTCAAAGAACTGTAATGGATTCAGTATTACGCCAGAAACATTTCTTGGAGATTTTGGTACCTAAAGACAAAAACACGGTTTGGAAAATGGATTCATGATGTACATATCGATTCAGTAAAGATTCATTATTATATACATTATGTACATTTTGAACACAACAAATGTTAGGTAAACTGACACATTTTAAACCTAAACAAAAGGAAGCTGGAGCGCTGCTGGTATCCCTTGTTTCCTCTGGATGTTCTTGGAAGGGTTGAATGTTCTTAAAAATTGGGAAAAAAGTCCCAGTCCAGTCACTCAGTAGGTTACAAAAAAAAGTCCTTTATTATTATTTGACCGAGGGCTTAACCATTTTAAAACACCTATGCGTACACAGCTGTTCCATGATTGACCGCATGACAACGATCACATGCGTTTCGTGTTTAGTCTCACACCTTTAGTTCCACTAAAGCTCAAAAATATATATTTTTTTATAACAGTAAACACTCTTTTCATGTAGTCGCTGATGTGTTATGTTTATTAAAATAAAACTGATTAAAAAACGGCAATCCACTTTATTGATAGTAGCTTTGGCTTATTTTGAACTTTATTCTTGTTCAAATAGATACTATATGAAGGCGTACATAAAATATTGAATGAAATGTGTCTGAAACATCTGTGTATTTGGCAAATATTTAATTTATTTCACTTCAGCTGTGGTAAAGTATGCAAACACCACGTGAGTGGTCACTACAGGAACCAGAAAGTGTCTGACTTCACATCTCCGTTTGCTGCTCCTCCCCATCTGCACGCGGCAACTCTCACCGATCGGTTACATCCAGCAGCAGCCGATGTCGAAGACACCTAATACTTATAGTTGCATTGGTTTCAGGTGTGCCACTCTGGCACTTGCAACACAAATTGTGGCCACTAGAGGCAATAGTTCAGGTCATGTCTACTGTCAGAAGTTAAATAATACAAGTACAAAGCAAAATAAGAGATCTCTAATTGAAAAAATAGGAGTGACACCACTACAAACATCTAGTGTATAATCCACACAATATGTACCAAATGTCAATAAATGTGAATAGGCTAGTTACCCATCATAATTCTAATTTCATTGTCAAGATGGTTCTAAAACAACATTGACGGAAAATGGAATTGCATTCAAAAACTAGTCAAAACACTGTACCCATTGAAACACAACAATTACAATTAAAGCTGCAAGCAGCATTTATTGGGGTTCAAGCACTTAAGGCTTTTAACTGAAAAAAAAATACTAAATAATTTTTTTATTTAGAAAGACCATTTACAGTCAATACTGGCAATTTAAAATTAGGTTTTTAACATATTCATGAATATGTAATGAATTATTTGATTGACAGCATTCAATAGAATGATTCTATAGAAAAAGTTGTTCATCATGAGGAGATCTATCAAATGATATGCATATTGTGGGGATGTGTGCAACACCACGTGATAACAGAGCCGTAAAACTCGTTAGCGCCAACTAGTGGCCGATTTCTTTCAAAATTCTTACAGACATCCAGGGCCATGAGTCAAACATGCCCAATGAGTTTCGTTCCGATCGGCCTTCATTAACCTTGTTTCAGAGGTGCTCAAACTTCATTGGCCGATGGCGGCCATGTTTTTTGAGATACGCCAATGTCCTCATACACATACATGGGGCCTTGGACCAAGACACTGCATACCAATTTTCAAGTCAATCGGAATAACGGTCAGCTAGTCAGAGCTCTTTTCATGTTGTTTTCATGTTATAGCGCCACCATGTGGTCAATCAACGCCGTTTTTTACTCTGACCTCACAATGTCCTCTTACACAAGTGTTCGAGTTTGGTGAAGATATCTCTTTTACTTCTCGATTTATAGCCATAGCGCCACCTATTGTCCAATCTCCATAATACTTTGCATGCTTGTTAATGATGTGATGGCACATATGCTCACCAATTTTCGTAAAGTTCTGAGTTTTTGTTTATGATTTATAGCCATTTGAATTTATTTTGCCACGCCCATTATTTTAATGACACATTTATGGCCAACCAAATGCAAAAGTTCCAAATTTTTTTCATAATTATTGATCTAGAGAGTCCAGAGAATTGTCCTAGACTGGTTTGGTCCCAATCGGACAAAAAACCAGGGACTAGTTCGCAAAAGTAGGTTTCTGACATATTCGTGAATATTCAACAAACGATTTGATTGACAGCAATGGTTCTATAGGCAAAGTTGTTCAGTGTGAGGAGATCTATCCAATGATATGCATTTTGTGAGGGTGGGAGCAAAACCACGTGATTAGAGAGCCATAGAACTCGTTAGCGCCAACTAGTGGCCGATTTCTTTCAAAATTCTTACAGACCTCTAGGGCCATGAGTCGGAACATGCCCATCGAGTTTCGTTCCGATCGGCCTCCATTAACCTTGTTTAATGGGTGCTCAAACTTCATTGGCCGATGGCGGCCATGTTTTTTGAGATACGCCAATATCCTCATAGACATACATGGGGCCTTGGTCCAAGACACTGCATACCAATTTTCAAGTCAATTCGGAATAACGGTCAGCTGGTCAGAGCCCTTTTTATGTTATTTTCATGTTATAGCGCCACCATGTGGCCAATCAACATGATTTTTTGCACCTGACCAAAGATTTAGCTCATACATAGATGTTCCAAATTTGGTTACGTTATCTCATTCCGTTGACGAGATATGGCCATTTTAGAAAAATAGGCTCCTCCCACAACTTTCATTTCGCGCCCCCTAGCGACCTGGAATCCAAATTTCAATTTTTTTTCGATAATTAGTGATCTTCAGACTCCAGAAAACATTTCTGCACTGGTTTGGTTCCGAATCGGGTAAAAAACCAGGGACTAGTTCGCAAAAGTAGGTTTTGGACAAAATTCAAAATGGCGGACAAATTTGCATATAAAATTAAAAATCCGAGATATACGTTTTGTCCTTCAGGCATCCAGCTTTCCAATGATCTAAGACACTTGAGTCTACAACTTAAGGTCTAGGAGATATGAGCAGTTTTCACGCAATTGATTATTATAGCGCCACCTATGGGCCAATTGGGCTCATATGATAACCTCTCCTCGATTTTTGTACTACCATCTGGCAAAGTTTCAAAGCTCCAGCACTTACGGTTTGGGCTGCATGATGCGTTTTCAGGGATTTTTTTTTTCTTTCTAGCAAATACAATAGGTTTTCAACCAATTCGTGCTTGAACACCTAATAATGAGAGACCTTTTTGACGATTATAGCGCCACCTATGATCCGATCCTCACGAAACTTTGCATGCTTCCTAACCATGTTAGGACACATATGCTCATCGATTTTTGTGAAGTTGTGACTTTTTAGGGGGGATTTATTGGCTTTTGGCTGTATTTTTGCCAGGAACCACATTCTAAATGACCCTGTTTGTAGCCAACCAAATGCAAAATTTCAACTTTTTTCGATAATTATTTACCTAGAGAGTCCAGAGAATAGGCCGAGGCTGGTTTGATCCCGATTGGGCAAAAAACCAGGGACTAGTTCGCAAAAGTAGGTTTTAGACATAAAATGACATAGCAAATTTTTTTTTTGCTCCAAATGGAAATCGGAGATATACATCTTGTTCAGCTTGAGCCAGGGATCACAGTGATGGAAAAATCACGATTCTAAGCTCAAACGGTCTCAGGAGTTATGAGCAATTTAGTACTTTTGGTTGTTATAGCGCCACCTATGGGCCAATCGGCCTCATACTCTGACAGGTTCTCCTCAATTTGAGGCCCTACCATGTGACAACGTTTCAGAGCGCCAGCCCTTACGGTTTGGGCTGCACGATGCGTTTTCAGGGGATTTTTTTTTCTTTTTAGCAAATACAATAGGTTTTCAGCACTAAAGTGCTTGAACCAATATTATGAAGCTGCAGACTCGGAGCCTGCATCTACAGTCCCCCACCGAGAGTCCCGCATTCTCAGACCCCTCGTTTTTCGAACACAGCGCCTCCTGCTGTTCGAAAGATCGAATAACACCCGCACACAGAGTACAGCGCACGCTTATCCAAATGCAATTAAAAACAATATGCAATATTACAGTCTCCAAATAAATGATCCAATAAATATTTGCGTTCTCTGCTTAATGCATGTGCCAACAAAAACTCATTGTTACTGATGGAAGGGATACAATTACAGATTGAACTATCTTCTGAAAAATAGTATGTGATATTAGATTGCTACAATGTTTTTTTTTATTCAAATTCCAATTTTTCTTTCATTTCAACCTATAATGGTCTAATTAACATTACCATGCTAACATTACAAAATCTGTTTTTTTTTTATATTTTGAATGTGAAGCAAAACAAATCAGAATAGACAAAACTCCAATAATAAACAATTCTGTACTTTATTTAATGATCACCTAAACATCTTGCTGTAAAGAAAAAATTTGTTCGTGACTTTACTTTTCGTCTTCAGTTGCATTAAAAAGTCGCTGGTTCGGCAGGGGCAACTCCATCAATGTATGGTGTAGGCTACCTGGAATAGCCTACAGCTATAGCTATCAAAATATTTTAAGGGGGAAGAGGGCAAAAAACATAAATTAACGGCTCAAATCTTGTTACAAACTATCTTTACAAATATTAAATGGACTATTCATATGTTGTATCGTTGAGCTAAATTAGTTTTATTAAGTAAATCAAACAAGTAGGCTACTACGATTCGCTAAATAAAATTGAAGATAGCCTACTCACGTTTTGGCTTAAGTTCTTCACATGTTTATCCGAATACAATTTGATAGGAGGCGCTGTCTCAAAAAACGAGGGGTCTGAGAATGCGGACTATGGGTGCAGGGGACTGTAGATGCAGGTCTCCGAGTCTGCCAGCTTCATACTACTCGCTTGAACACCTGAAAAAGGTGAAAGGTCAAATCTTCATTGAGACCTGGATGACTAGTGGCCCTCAAAGAATAGTTCCAATACTGTATGTCTCCCTTTGTTTAAGGTGTTTGATTATATCCCCACCTCTGGCATCAAGGCAAACAGCCACAATGCCCACTACTTGTAAGGTCGATACCCTTCCATGTTTAGCGTGTATATAATGTTTGGCCATTGGATAATTCATACTTCCAGTCCATAGCTATGCTCAGAGACCCTATCTCTTAATCTCTAAATGCACTCTAATCGATAAACAACATAGGTGGTATTGCAATTCATAAAACTGTCAACAGTGTAAGTCTTATTGCTGGAAACATCCATAAATGAATCAGTTTTAGCCATATTCTCACAATAATTACAGTTACCGCAAGGAAAATTTCCCTTAGGTTGGCGAAACCAAACTTCACATTTAGGAGCAGGGAGGTAACTTCTTTCTAACTTGTCTTTAATTGTGGGGGCCCTCCTGAAACTGATCCCAGGTGGTTCCGTGAATACTTCCCGTAGAGTCAGGTCACATTCAATAATGTTCCAGTTTTTCTATATAATGTGATTAATCTGGATAGCCTCCTCACTGTAATTATTGACAAAGTAAGGTTTCTGAGTTGACAATATTATGGGTCTAGATTGGGCTCTATTATGAGCTTGAATGAGAGTTTGTGTTTGATAACCTTTTTGTCGAAAATGCCCCTGCATATCCATCGATTGATTTTGGAAATCCTGATCTGAATCACATATACGCCTTAGTCTCTGGATCTGTCCAAAGGGTATGTCTTTTCTGAAAGCATGTGTAACCAGGGGAAGGAAAAGGATCTTACATGTAAATGTGTAATTGGGATGTCATTTAGTATTAGTAATGTGTGAATGATGTATACAGACATCTGTTGAATTCTGTTAAATTATGACGCTGGCCCTTTAAGATTTCAGTAGGTGAGATCTCGTCTGAAAGTTAGTCTTGCGAGAGTTAAGCCCCGTTCACACTACACGCGACTGCACTACTACTGCAGGTCGCCATAGACAGTAAAAGAAATGGACACAGCGACTGATTTCAACGGAGAGAGTTGGACTCAACATGGGCACTCACTTCCTGATAGCCAAGCGTTCTGCGCAGGCTCAAACTGAGCTTGGCGACGTAGATGTCACATGAGCAAACTGACTGACTTATAGTAGCTGTGCCAAGAGAAATTTTAATTGTGCACAAGAGATGGCGAAGTGGAGCTGGAACAACTTTTGGTAAGTATTCTGATTAGTTATTTTGTCATTTTGCTTCTATTTATGCCATGGGCTGACTTTAGACAGTAAAAGATTGCCTGCGAGGCTGTGCGAGCTTCTCTTCCTGTCTATACGGTAATTTTCTACTGTGCGACGGACAGTCAAGTGGTTATGACACAATTTTTAGCCTATTTTTACAAGAAAGGCTTCTACGTGGTCATAAACGTAACATACAACGTAATGGAGCCTTTTATGCATTGTCGTGTTTCTTTAGAAAATAAGTAATGGAGGGCTGTTTCTTTAGAAATAAGTAATGGAGGGCTTCCGGTGTCATGGCGGCAGCATAGCATACCTCGGCGTCCACCTCTCCTCAAATTTGAAATAATTTAATGTCTGTGTGGTCATTTTTCCACTTTCTTTCCCCTTTATATCTTAACTTTAAAAAAGTATAGCCGGGATTAAATGTGAAAAACAAGACAAACCATTGCTGCGCAGAGAAGCGCGAGTGGATGAACTTCAGGGAGAGCTCGAGCGAGCAAAATGCAGCTCTAGTGAAAGTAAATGAGGTGACCATGGCAGAATACTTAAGGAGGCCGACGAGAAATCAGAAGCTCGTTTCAATAGACTTGAGAAACGAATTGATAATATGCTCGGAACTCTCTGCGGCACACGGAAGAGATAGAGAACATTCGTGTCACTCGGGGTGACAAAGACAGGCGGAACCTTTTATTCACGGACGGGTTTCCGTGGGGAAGGATTTCTGGTGTGGGACCCGGAAGACTCCAGTTCCGGAAAACTGCAGAGATGGAGGATGATTATTTGATTTAAAACAGGTGCGGGAGAAGACGAACGCGATCGCGATTGGGACACGTTGTCAGTTGGGAAGGATAAAAGGATGTCTCATCTTCAGCAGAGAGGAGGAAGAGGGCAGCGGAAGAGAAGGGAGGAAGAGAGAGGGAGGAAATCAGCCGGAGAGGAGAGGAGAGGAGAGGAGAGAGGAGCTGTGTGTGACATTTGGGTGAAGCTGGAGAAGTCAAGAGGAGGACTGCGGTGGATAAGAGATAAGTACTGTTGACGTTTGGATTGTGAAAGGAGAAATCTTGTGGAAGACGTGATAAGAGGATGAATGCTGTTGATGTTTGGAGTATGATATGAGAAATCTGTTTGGAGGATGTGATGAAACTTCAGAAGGTGCAAATCTGACTTTTTGGAGGAAGTTTGAATGTCCCACGCCTTATTGGAAGAAGCCCAAGAGATTGTAGTGATGTGCAGTGGACCAGATCTCCTGTCTATGCCCTAGTTTGTGAGTGACGAGACTTTGCAGTGTTGTTCATCAATATAATCACGTGTGCAGATTTGTGTGAATTACAGTTAAACACGAGTGGAAGTGTAATGCTGTGACACTGGGGAAGTGGTCCTGGCTGTGGAGACATCGTCCGCATTTCATTGGATGGAAGCCGATGGAGGAAGACATCTAGTGGTGAAATTCTCTTTCTCTTCTCTTTAATCTCTATGTGGAGTTGTGAAGTACCAGACTACTGTTGAATTGCCATTCTATCTCTTTATCTGCCCGAGTCCCGTGAAGAGGGCCAGCTACATTGTACAATTGCCATCTTTTCTCTCTGCTTGCCTGAGCCCTGCGAAGAGAACCAGCTTCGCTGTTGAATCCTCACTCCTCCCTGTTCATCTGGATGCTGTGAGTAGGATCAGTTACACTGTTGAATTCTCACGTTTATTCTCTGTCTGCCTGAGCCCTGTGAAGAGAACCAGCTTTGCTGTTGAATCCTTACTCCTCCCTGTTCATCTGGATGCTGTGAGTAGAACCAGTTACACTGTTGAATTCTCACGTTTATTCTCTGCCTGCCTGAGCCCTGTGAAAGGAGAGAGCTAGCTTTGCTGTTGAATCCGTACTCCTCCCTGTTCCTCTGGATGTTGTGAGTAGAACCAGTTACACAGTTGAGTTCTCATGGATATTCTCTGCCTGCCTGAGTCCTGTGAAGAGAGCCAGCTTTGCTGTTGAATCCGTACTCCTCCCTGTTCATCTGGATGCTGTGAGTAGAACCAGTTACACTGTTGAATTCTCACGTTTATTCTCTGCCTGCCTGAGCCCTGTGAAAGGAGAGAGCTAGCTTTGCTGTTGAATCCGTACTCCTCCCTGTTCCTCTGGATGTTGTGAGTAGAACCAGTTACACAGTTGAGTTCTCATGGATATTCTCTGCCTGCCTGAGTCCTGTGAAGAGAGCCAGCTTTGCTGTTGAATCCGTACTCCTCCCTGTTCCTCTGGATGTTGTGAGTAGAACCAGCTACACTGTTGAATTCTCACGTTTGTTCTCTGTCTGCCTGAGTCCGGAGACGAGAGCCAGCTTCGCTGTTGAATCCTCACTCCTCCCTGTTCATCTGGACCCTGTGAGTAGAGCCAGTTAAACCGTTTATTCTCTGCCTGTCTGAGCCCTGTGAACAGAACCAGTTATACTGTGGAATCGTCATCTTGGCCCTCTGCCTGCTTGAGCCCTGAGAAGAGAGCCAGTAATACCGTTGAATCCGCACTCCTCCTTGCTCATCTGGACCCTGTGAGTAGAACCAGTTATACTGTTGAACCCTCACCTGTTCTCTGTCTGCCTGAGCCCTCAGAAGCGAGCCAGCTTTGCTGTGGATTCCGTACTCCTCTCCAGTCATCCGAATCCTGTGAAGAGAGAGAAGAGACAGTTCTACTGTGAATCTGAGTGAAACAGTTCCACTGGGAACCCTTACCTGTCCTCTGCTTGGCGGAGCCCTGCGAAGAGAGCCAGCCCTGTTGCTGATCCCTTAGCCTCCTCTGGCCACTCGAACCCTAGGAAGAGAAGGGACGGTTCTGTTGTGAACTCGAGAGAAACAGCTCCACCGGGAACTCTTACCTGTCCTCTGCCTGTCGGGGCCCCGAGAAGAATCAGATCGGCTGCGAATCTTCACCTCTCCTCAGCTGGCTGAGGCTGTTTTAACTTCAGCTATTTAATAAAGATTCTGTGTTTTTCCTAAATTACTTTGCCTCGTGTGTCCTCTGTGGTGTTGGCTCCTTGCGGTGGTACGTGAGTCGGGGGAGTTTGGGACGGCCGGTCATCTGGCATCCACCCTCCCTGACGACCCGTGACAAAAGTGGCGTAGTCGGCAGGGTTTACCACCGCAAGTTGAAGCAGCCACAGGTTCACTATGGCCCCGACAGAAGAGGCCCCTAAACGGTCTATGACCCCAGCAGCTCCACCGGTGGGATGGGCCGTGGTCCCAAGAGGCCCTGAAATCGAGGCGGATAACCAAGGGAGACCACCTCAACGATATGGCGAGTGGGCCGAAGTTTCCCGGTCCTAGGGACTAGTCCCGAATGACAGGGGGGATGTCACCGGGGTGACAAAGACAGGCGGAACCTTTTATTCACGGATGGGTTTCCGTGGGGAAGGATTTCCGGTGTGGGACCCGGAAGACTCCAGTTCCGGAAAACTCCGAACAGAGAAGGAGGATGATTATTTGATTTAAAACAGGTGCGGGAGAAGACGAACGCGATCGCGATTGGGACACGTTGTCAGTTGGGAAGGATAAAAGGATGTCTCATCTTCAGCAGAGAGGAGGAAGAGGGCAGCGGAAGAGAAGGGAGGAAGAAGAGGGAGGAAATCAGCCGGAGAGGAGGAGAGGAGAGGAGCTGTGTGTGACATTTGGGTGAAGCTGGAGAAGTCAAGAGGAGGACTGCGGTGGATAAGAGATAAGTACTGTTGACGTTTGGATTGTGAAAGGAGAAATCTTGTGGAAGACGTGATAAGAGGATGAATGCTGTTGATGTTTGGAGTATGATATGAGAAATCTGTTTAGAGGATGTGATGAAACTTCAGAAGGTGCAAATCTGACTTTTTGGAGGAAGTTTGAATGTACCACGCCTTATTGGAAGAAGCCCAAGAGATTGTAGTGATGTGCAGTGGACCAGATCTCCTGTCTATGCCCTAGTTTGTGAGTGACGAGACTTTGCAGTGTTGTTCATCAATATAATCACGTGTGCAGATTTGTGTGAATTACAGTTAAACACGAGTGGAAGTGTAATGCTGTGACACTGGGGAAGTGGTCCTGGCTGTGGAGACATCGTCCGCATTTCATTGGATGGAAGCCGGTGGAGGAAGACATCTAGTGGTGAAATTCTCTTCTCTTCTCTTTAATCTCTATGTGGAGTTGTGAAGTACCAGACTACTGTTGAATTGCCATTCTATCGCTTTATCTGCCCGAGTCCCGTGAAGAGGGCCAGCTACATTGTACAATTGCCATCTTTTCTCTCTGCTTGCCTGAGCCCTGCGAAGAGAACCAGCTTCGCTGTTGAATCCTCACTCCTCCCTGTTCATCTGGATGCTGTGAGTAGGATCAGTTACACTGTTGAATTCTCACGTTTATTCTCTGTCGGCCTGAGCCCTGTGAAGAGAACCAGCTTTGCTGTTGAATCCTTACTCCTCCCTGTTCATCTGGATGCTGTGAGTAGAACCAGTTACACTGTTGAATTCTCACGTTTATTCTCTGCCTGCCTGAGCCCTGTGAAAGGAGAGAGCTAGCTTTGCTGTTGAATCCGTACTCCTCCCTGTTCCTCTGGATGTTGTGAGTAGAACCAGTTACACAGTTGAGTTCTCATGGATATTCTCTGCCTGCCTGAGTCCTGTGAAGAGAGCCAGCTTTGCTGTTGAATCCGTACTCCTCCCTGTTCATCTGGATGCTGTGAGTAGAACCAGTTACACTGTTGAATTCTCACGTTTATTCTCTGCCTGCCTGAGCCCTGTGAAAGGAGAGAGCTAGCTTTGCTGTTGAATCCGTACTCCTCCCTGTTCCTCTGGATGTTGTGAGTAGAACCAGTTACACAGTTGAGTTCTCATGGATATTCTCTGCCTGCCTGAGTCCTGTGAAGAGAGCCAGCTTTGCTGTTGAATCCGTACTCCTCCCTGTTCCTCTGGATGTTGTGAGTAGAACCAGCTACACTGTTGAATTCTCACGTTTGTTCTCTGTCTGCCTGAGTCCGGAGATGAGAGCCAGCTTCGCTGTTGAATCCTCACTCCTCCCTGTTCATCCGGACCCTGTGAGTAGAGCCAGTTAAACCGTTTATTCTCTGCCTGTCTGAGCCCTGTGAACAGAACCAGTTATACTGTGGAATCGTCATCTTCGGCCCTCTGCCTGCTTGAGCCCTGAGAAGAGAGCCAGTAATACCGTTGAATCCGCACTCCTCCTTGCTCATCTGGACCCTGTGAGTAGAACCAGTTATACTGTTGAACCCTCACCTGTTCTCTTGTCTGCCTGAGCCCTCAGAAGCGAGCCAGCTTTGCTGTGGATTCTCGTACTCTTCTCCAAGTCATCTGAATCCTGTGAAGAGAGAGAGAGACAGTTCTACTGTGAATCTGAGTGAAACCGTTCCACTGGGAACCCTCACCTGTCCTCTGCTTGGCGGAGCCCTGCGAAGAGAGCCAGCCCTGTTGCTGATCCCTTAGCCTCCTCTGGCCACTCGAACCCTAGGAAGAGAAGGGACGGTTCTGTTGGTGAACTTAAGAGAAACAGCTCCACCGGGATCTCTCACCTGTCCTCTGCCTGTCGGGGCCCCGAGAAGAGTCAGATCGGCTGCGAATCTTCACCTCTCCTCAGCTGGCTGAGGCTGTTTTAACTTCAGCTATTTAAATAAAGATTCTGTGTTTTTCTTAAATTACTTTGCCTCGGTGTCCTCTGTGGTGTTGGCTCCTTGCTGTGGTACGTGAGTTGGGGGAGTTTGGGACGGCTCGGTCATCTGGCGTCCACCCTCCCAGACGACCCGTGACATTCGCACTGAATCGGTGAACCTCCGGGAACGTGTGGCCAATGTGGAAAAATCGGCTGCCCTAAGTTTGAAGAATCTACAAACCGATGAAGCTGAAACTAATTGAGATGGAGGACAGGGCACGCTGGGATAACTTGCTTGTATTTAATCTCAAGGAAGGAGTTGAAGGGGCGAATGCTCTGCGCCTACCTGATGGACAAGATCTCGGAATGGTTTTCGGCCCTCGAATCCTCGCTGCCTGAGCTGATGAGGTGTCATCGCCTTTGTAAACCTCCTGACGCATGGTTCTGTAAAGACCCGTCCTCGTCGCGCTATGGTTAAGTGCCTCCGTTTCACGCATTCGAGACCGCCTGCTTGGTGAGGCGAGGAAAAGCCCTCCTGAGGTGGTTGGCGAACTACTGACATTTACCGCAGATTATAGTGAGTCCACAACAAGGCGTCGGAAGCCGTGCTATAAGATCATGTAAGAAAAAATGAAGTGGACGTTCGAAGATCTCAAAAATTGAAGTTTATTTACAGCATAGCAGTCGCAAGGCACACAACGCACCTTGGGTTTCACCGGCGTGAGAATGAACCTCGAAATAATCTCAGCTCAAACATTTTATACTGTATTCCATTTGTCTTCCCTCAGCATGTAAATGAAGTACAGGAGTCAGCCCATTTCTCCAGTCCTAATCTCATCAGCATAACAGTCTCATTCACACCTTGATGATAATCCAATCAGACCAACTGATCAATTTAACTTACAATAGAGAGAATAGGACTGGCAGAACTCTCAATGCTAAACAGTTGACATCATCATCACAACTCCAACGTGTAAAACACAAAGTACATCACTTCAATGTAAGAACGGTCAAATGTTTAAAGGTGATAATATCTCTCACAAACTCCCTAATCAAGATGGTTCTTGAATATCTGCGTCACTCCCACACTACAGGTGATGAACGTGCCTGTGATGCTTTAAGATTGTAAGGAATTGATTCTATGATAAATAAGCTCTTTTAAGTGAAGGAACATTTCAATATAATCTATATTGGAGTGGAAGTTTGATCGGAGCAGACTATAAATTCTTACAATCATGTATGACGCCCGCTGCCCGTGGATTCAAGGCTTTTCTTCTCTATCCAGCTACTATCAAACTTTCACGGGGGAAGATATTTATACGTTTCAAGAGGTGAGCGAGAGCTGAAAAGTTTGTTGCTTCCCTTAGTTTGTTGCTAATCTACGAAGGGTAGGGGTGTAACGAGACGCTTATCCCACGAAGACGAGACCTTGAATTACGAGAATTGGGTTCTACGAAGCGAGACGAGACGAGATTTTTGCACAATTTTTCAGAAATCCTCAATGACAAAATTCATGACTGGAAAAATAGTACTGCAGGTGCATTTTGCAAACTTTTAACTAATAATGCACTAATGCATGTCATTTCAGGTCTACTTTGAGTATGAATTATCAAATGCATTGAAAGAAAACAATATAAAAGGTTTTTATTGACTGGCTTTTCTCCTGTTTGATTTCACACAAGTCTCTTCAGACCTTACAGTACATTTAAGAGCTTCCAGAACTTCTGATTGAGGCTGTGTGTGACCTTCTTAACTGAACTCACTTATGTCTGAAGTGCAAAAAATAAGTGCAAAGTGCAACCATAATCAAAGTTAGCACACAGACTCTTTATAATTGTTTTAAAATTTGCTGTTTTATTTTGCACCGGTAGTTACAGGGTTAATACCGCGATTTCGGAGAGAGAAAACGAGGCTGGTGTGTTTGTCTTTTTTTTCTCTTTGTTTCTCACTATAGTTCAAGAAACAAAGCCTCCCTCATCTGTTGTCCTTAAGACATTGCAGTACTGTCAATATTAGAAGCATAGCTGTCAACATTGAAAATAAGGGAGATTTCCCCAATTCCATCCCAAAATGAGGGATTTTTTACACAATTCTTTCCCACAAACTTTAAAAATAAAGCACTAATTTATAATAGAGTTTATAGAGTTTATAACTAGCCAACTGTAAGAGAGAGAAAGAGACAAGTGTGTCATTTAAAATAAATACCATAGAGAATGTTTAAATACTCTAATATCAGCTTATGAGGGAAACCGACAGGCTTTTGGGGAAACGGTGGGGAGTTAGTGGTGCTTCAGTTCGGAGGCCGAGTACAGGAGGGGATTGAGATCTGTGCACCAGATCACAGCGCGCTGACACGGAGTAACATCCTGAAGGCGCGTCCGACAAGTTGGGTGCGCAAGACGCGCTAGACGTTTCACATGACATGGCTGTGTTAAGCTTTTTTATGACAGCGCGGCGCCGTTTTACTTTCAAATTGGTGATCGCGCGTACTCTGTGTATAGGGAGCAGCGGTGCTGAGCGTGCATTATACAAGATAAGGCATTTATCAGACGTTATAGTCTATGTTGCACAACGAATCCTCCGCCATCGTCACGCGATCAGTGAACTGTGATTCGTGCTGCACTGATTGCAAATGGCAACTCGTAATGGATGAGCAGAGCAGACTTTTACATTAGTTTATAATGGTTATTATCTATTATAAAAACAGTAAAACGATAGTTTAAGCGAATGTGAGTGTACAGTAGCGGTGGAATATTGTAATCTCACCTCACCGCTCAGTCAGTAGCAATATCACGAACAGATTAGGCTTGTTCGAGATGAAGCAAAATCTGCACAGAACCAATCACCGGTGATCAGCGCGAGATGCATGCCGGTTAGAAATGCGTGCCAGAACGGTCCGCCTGGCTCTGATGTCATGTCAATGTAAGTCAAAAAACTCTCGCGCAGCGCAAGGCGCACCTGTCGGATTCTGCAGTCGCGCGCAGTTGCTCTCCACCGACTGCGCGGATCAAAAGCATGATGGGAAACGACTTGCTGATGACACAGCTTAATGCTCATTGGTTTAAACAACCGTGATGTATTTTTCTCTTTTAACATGTTTGATTTTAAAACTCTATATCATGTTTTATGTGTATACATATTTGTTATGGGTGAATACACTCTCTGACAGTGCCATATGGGTAATTATGTGATGTCAAATATGCTATTTTTTATGCACATAATATTTTTATTAAAACAATATATAAAAACACATGTCTGTATTAAAGAAAAAAATATTGATAAACACATATTTGGAATGTAATTAAATAAGTACTTTGGGTGTCTTGTTCATTATATTTATTTTCATATAAAAGCAACAGAACTTAAAATTACATCCAGTTTATTATAGCAACACGTGAATCCTGTAAGTCCCTGCGATATTAGACTTTGTACTCACAGGTGTCAGAACCCAGGGGCGTTTCTAGGTTTCAAAAACATCAGGGGCTGAACCTCGAAACATCAGGGCTGGGTTATGGTAATCATCAGATAACATGTTTCAGATACAGAGAATAATGTATATCGCATGCCTATATGCAGGGGGCAGACTGGCACAAGACCCCCCCCCCCCCCATCTGGTACTGTAACCAGACCATCCTACATTACCACACAGTCACACACATTCAAAGGTGAGGTAGTTGCAGGGGATTCGGGGGTATACTCCTCTTGAGAAAATTTCCGACTTCTCAGACCTACATGTGTGCATTTTAGGGTATTTGAAGGTCATATAAATTGGATAACAATAGCTTTAAAAGCATGTCAGTGGACAGTAGCCTAGCATAAATTATTTGTCAAGCAGATAACAGATTCTTAAATATGAGAATGAGGATAAATGTTGAAATAAATGATCCACACTTGGAAATGCTGAACACATTCGAGGACCATACAAGTCTAGCCTATATAATTATACATTCCACACACACACACACACACACACACACACACACAGACACTCACCGGCCACTCTATTAGGTACACCTGTCCACCTGCTCGTTAACACTTAATTTCTAAGCAGCCAACTCAGATGCGGCAACTCAGTGCATTTAGGCATGTAGACATGGTCAAGACATCTCCTGCAGTTCAAACTGAGCATCAGCATGGGAAGAAAGGTGATTTGAGTGACTTTGAAACGTGGCATTATTGTGTTGTGCCAGAAGGGCTGGTCTGAGTATTCAGAACTGCTGACCTACTGGGATTTTCACCACAACCATCTCTAGGGGTCACAGGAGATGGTCCGAAAAGAAAAACATCCAGTGAGCGGCAGTTTGTGCTGTGGAAATGCCTTGTTGATGCCAGAGGTCAGAGGAGAATGGCCAGACTGGTTCGAGCTGATAGAAGGGCAACAGTGACTCAAATAACCACCCGTTACAACCAAGGTGGGCAGAAGAGCATCTCTGAACGCACAGCACGTCGAACTCTGAGGCAGATGGGCTACAGCAGCAGAAGACCACACTCGGGTGCCACTCCTTCAGCTAAGAACAGGAAACTGAGGCTCACAATTTGCACAAGCTCATCGAAAATTGGACAATAGAAGATTGGAAAAACGTTGCCTGGTCTGATGAGTCTTTACTTTCTGCTGTCACATTTGCATGGTAGGGTCAGAATTTGCGTCTACACATGAAAGCATGGATCCATCCTGCCTCTGTATCAACGGTTCAGGCTGGTGGTGGTGGTGTCATGGTGTGGGGAATATTTCTTGGCACTTTGGGCCCCTTGGTACCAATTAAGCATCGTCTGAACGCCACAGCCTACCTAGTATTGTTGCTGACCATGTCCATCCCTTTATGACCACAATGTACCCAACTTCCTGATGGCCACTTTCAGCAGGATAATGCGCCATGTCATAAAGCTGGAATCATCTGCAGACTGGTTTCTTGAACATGACAATGAGTTCGCTGGACTTTACAATGCTGCCTCCACAGTCACCAGATCTCAATCCAATAGAGCATCTTTGGGATGTGGTGGAACGGGAGATTCGCATCATGGATGTGCAGCCGACAAATCTGCGGCAACTGTGCTGATGCCATCATGTCAACATGGACCAAACTCCTAGGAATGCTTCCAGCACCTTGTTGAATCTATGCCATGAGGAACTTGAGGCAGTTCTGAAGGCAAAGGGTTCAACCCGTTACTAGCATGGGGTACCTAATAAAGTGGGCGGTGAGTGTATATATATATATATATATATATATATATATATATATATATATATTTTACTTATGAATTAAGATTATAGTTTCTAGCGTAGAACATCTGTGTTAAATAGGAATAAATTGTAATAATGTTAAATCAAGCTGATGTAAATCACACGACTGTTAACAATGAACGCAGCAGTTAACAATAAAAAGCTGTTATTTCTACATTTTAAGTGTATGTTTCATTAAAAAAAGGCCGCAAAACAGCACAATTAAAAGCCGTTGGCTTGCGTGAAAGTTAATGTAGGATATAGGAGATTTCTTAACATAAGATAGGATGAAGCAAGATGGACTCCTGAAAGTTAAAATCCTATCTTACTCTCTTTACGGCCCCTGATCTACCTGTTATCTGAGGCAATACGTTAATTTAGCCTACACATCATGTTTCAATCGCCAGATCGAGATGTATAAGTTAGGCTACTTCATTACGTTACATTCTGCACGAAACGGATTATGACTCACAAAATGGATTAAAGTTAAGCTATTGCGAAATAGTAAGGTCCCACGTACTTTATTTATAACGGACATGTTCTGCATTAATACCACAGTGAGAGCCAACAGGTCTAATTCTAAGTTAGCACTCAGTGTTGCTGAAGAGCCTTTATCTGAGACACTGACCTGAGCTAATGATGAGGAAACGCCCAGTAAGTCGATAACTCTCTTGCCTTCATCCGCCTCGTTTAGTCTCATGACTCCTTATTTCTACTTTTTAAAAAGTGTCAATGTCCATAGCATACTAAAGCCAAAAACAACAGTTGGCAGTCAAGCCCTAAAGCTGTAAGTTAACTCGATGTCTCTCTCTCTCTCCTCCGGTGCGCACTCTCTATAAGCGTGCTGTAACCATAGTAACTTCGAATACGCTTATGTTAGCCTATGGTAATACTAGCTAGTTAAAACAAATATGCCTACAGTGAAAGCCAGCCAGATGATGATCTCATCTTCAGGCTTTAAGGATAAAAGAACTGAATCTCTACCCACTGACTCTTTCCGAAAATCCCCAAAGTCTCGTTTGCTTCATTTTTCTTTAATCTTCTTCTCCTGCTCGCTGACTGTCTCAGTTGTTAACTCCGCGCCTCTGCGGTTGACTGTGCTAGCTCCTCCCCTACCTGCTGCTGCTTGCATATTTGACAGAGAGGTAAGAAGACGGAGTAGCCCAGAGGCTACCGACAGCAAAGAAATGTATTCTATAGGCTAGATTATTTTCAAGATCTATTTTTACAGGCTGTATGCATGCAAGCCAAGCGCAATGAAATAAAGCAACTCATGATTTCGGGCGTTGACATAGGCTATTGTTGTCCAGTTTCATATTTGCTCAGTGACAGTCCATTACATTCGGGGCTCGACTCAAAACATTCGGGCTGAAGCCCCAGGAAAATCGGCTGGCGACGCCCTGGTCAGACCCATCTGCGGAGCCGAGATTTGTCCGGATTTGCACTACGCGCTTTTTCACTCCTCCTCTCACCTGCAGCCGCCTACTCTCGACTACATCTGCAGGTCGAGGCGCATCTCAAACAAGCCTATTTTCACTCAAATGAGAAATCTCGTCATGTTCTTAGTCTCGCGAGATCTCGTGGCACGAGATCTCGTCACACCTGAACGAAGGGTAAGACTGATCTAAGAAGTCTATCTCAACAATAGTTCCTAAGAGCTGCTCAGACTATTAAATATTAATATAGGCGCCTAGCGGTTTCTTCTCCTTCGCTTATTTTATACCTGGATATGAGCTGTCTATATGTGTTTTTTTTCTCTCGAATATTCATGATATGTTTAGTGTACAGCAAGTTTTTCTGTTAAGTGCTATGCAGGGCAGGACTTAGGGTGGTGGGGGCCCCTGGGCTTGAGTCACTTTCGGGCCCTACCTTCTATACATTAGTTTAAATACAACTAAATGATACATACACATATATGTATTAAGAGCTACACAATTCTGGATAATTTGAGAATAAAAATAGAGATCATCGACTCTGAACAAACAACTTAACAAAATAATATAATTTATGTTAATTGCTGAAGTCTATTAAAAGATGTTTAATTAATCTGAATTATAAAAAAATGGGTTTGAATGATTCAATTCTTAATCAATACACTTGTTTCATAAGCCAATTTCCATTCACTTGTCAATTATCTGAGTAAAACAAAACAAAAAAACTAATGTGAATAAAGCTGGTGAAAGTGTGTTTCCATTCAACGGCTTTAAAGCGAATAAAAACCAGTCGGCTACGTAATACCTGACGTTAAGTACGTAGCCTACAGGTTTTTATTCGCTTTATTGCTAGGGGGGTTGGGGGGCATGCTCCTCCAAGAAAATTTTGATTTTCCTGATCTTATTTTAAGAGTTTTGATAGCCAAAAAAATAAAAACAGTAGCTTTATAAGCATTTGATCAGATACTACTTTTTCTTTCCTAAATTAATCAAATGTTTGGAATAATCTGTTTATATAATTAATGGTTCAATTGCTCACTCATAAAGACACTTGTCACTTGTCGCCGCCTTCTGGCTTAATGATGCAAGGAGTGATACAAACAGTGAAAAGTTCGAACACATTCGAGGAAACGTTATACAAATATATTTATACAATAATAATGGCAATATATTTAATAGGGTGCTTGTGTTGTTAAATTGAGCTTATAATTTCCACTATCTTTGATCAAACTGATTATTTCTGTTCGGCCATTTAAAACTATCTGGAAAACAGCCGTATATTTTAGCTACTTGCATCTTATCTTGCACTGTATGAGCGTTAACTGAAGTGAAGCGTCACGTTGGGATTAGCGCTCGGTTTGCGCTTCTGTGAACAAAAATCCTGCTTTCTTTGATTGGTCTCACAAACATTTGGACATTGATGAGCGGGTGTTTGAATGCTGAACAGATCAGATGAGAATGTCAGTTATCGTCGCGATGGGAGAATATTGCAGCAAAAAATTAGAGTAGCCTATATATTAGGGATACGACCCTGACTGGGTGTTTTTTTTTTATTCACGAGATTGGATAGCAGCAACTAGGCTAAATGACGCGCATCAGAGGCGATTTAATCTGTGGGTATACGCAATGCTCACTGAAAAAGAAGTGAGTATATTCTGTTTCCCTGGCTGCACTACACCACTGGTTGCAATCATAACAAATAATTTGTATTAAATAAAAATAGCTAAATGAGTGTATACATCTTTTTAAAAAACTGTTCCTGGTAAAGTGTTCGCATTTATGAGGAAAAAACAAAGTGACAGACGTGACAGTTCTCCATTACAGACGAGCGCTCTGAAGCGCACTTAAAACTGCTTAACTTCACAGACCTCAAACAGAAAAGCGCAACACCTTCTTTAAAGAGAATTTCGTATTGTATTAATTTGATCTTCATTTGCCTGGATTTAATGAATAGGAAGTAAAGCAGACAATTATAGATAATCACGGGTGCACTGCGCGTGAACTGGAGCGTGTCTCATATTCCGAAACTCAGCGTATAAGTAGCCTAGGCTATAGCCTACTCAACAGACCTGAAACATAAGCGACTTAAAATTAAATTTTCCATTGCAGGGCATGGGCCAGGTAACAACTCGAGACCAATCAACAAACTTTTAAATGAAAAATTAAATGACTGATAAATTATTTGAAAAAATCAAACGCAAACGGGTGGGGCCCCCTATTGGGCGGGGCCCATGGGCTCGAGCCCAGTCAAGCCCAATGGTAAGTCCGGCCTTGGTGCTATGGTTAAAATGTCTTGAGAATCATATTAATGTGTTTAATTAACTATTGGTGCTCCCGACCTGCAGCATAAAGGCAAACCTTATATTTTTTTTGAGGGTGGTTCGGGCTGTGACTGTCTTCCATGATGACTGGTATATTTTTTGGGAGGGTGGGTTGTCTTCTTTTTCTTTTTGAGAGGACTTTGGATGGTCAAGGCTGAGTATTTTTGTTTGTTCAGGTGGTTGTTATTGTCTTTTTTCTTTTTTCTCTGTATCATTGTTATCATTATTATTTTTATGATCATGTCTGTGTGGGTATGTATGGGGTACGTGTTGGGTGGGGGTGGGGGGTAGGCTATTCTGGATGCCGACCTGGACATTGTGCCTACCAAGATTTTCTTTCTCGCTCTTGTCTGGTGCGTTTATATTTAGGTGTAAACTACAACATGAATAAATATGAGTAGTATCAATGTTATGTCATGGAATGCACGTGGCCTTAATTCTCCTCAGAAGCGTATAAGCACGCTGAAGCTTGTTTATAGAAATAATGTCCACTTTGCTTTCATTGTTGCTCATGAAAATCGCCCTTCATTTGCATAAAGTTAAACTTTTCTCAACTTTGTGGTAAGTTGGACATGCCTCACTGGTTCGCCAACAGTCGCTGTATTGTCGTGTCGTCGGAAGTTGCCCGCTCACCATTGATAATGAATGGTATCGCGCTCTTAGTCGCGTGTAGTGTGAACGGGGCTTTAGAGTTGAAGTAGCGCAGTTCACAGAGAGTGCATTGCATCACCTGTGCTTCGGAAATATACAAGTAATAGCTGGATAAAACACCAAAAGGGTGAAAAATATTCGCTTGTAATAGCCCAGTATTGATGTGGTGAGAAGTACATCAATGTGATTGAGTTGTGATGTGTAATGAAGACACCTGGTCGTGATCGGTGTGAAGTGTTTCTCCTCTTGTTGAAAACACGGTTCATTGACTGTTCATAGAGTGTAAGTTTTTTTTATTTACTTAATTGTTCTGTAATGAGTAATATGTGTACTGTTTAACATGTGAATGTGATGTTTATTGTGTAACCATTAAGTGATATATTTATTGTCAAATGCAGAGGGGAGAAATATTGCTGAATATTCCATCTGTGAGATCCAGACTGTGTTCATCAATATTGAGTGAGTCGATTATTTCTCTGATTTTTTTTGGAGGTTTTCTATACATTTCACAACATTTTTTGGACGGAAAGTTCGGTTCTGGACTCGATCCATTGAGGAGTAATTACTGATCTGGCAAAAATGTTCGGGCCAATCAAATTGCCAGGGCGGGCTTTATACAATGATGGACAGGTGATCTTCGGGGACGTAATTGTCACGGGGTGACAAATTTCATTCATTTCTCTGGACGGAACTGATGTTCTCTGGGTTTTGCTTCCTGTCGGACCCATAACAAAGGGACACCGGGCTAGTTCCGGGATAGCGCAAGCATCTCCGACACTGGGGTGATTAGCCAAAGATCGCTAACAGCTGGAGATGGGAGAAGCAAGCCTTGCGATTGGGACACGGGAGGATAAAAAGAGAAAGCATAGATGAAACAGGGTGTTGTTTTCTTGGGATTCGGTGTCGTTGGAGGAAGAGTGAGCCGTGGTGAAGAAGTGGGGCTGCTAAACGGGCACGGCGTGGTGAATGGAGAGACACACAGGCGGATTCAATGGGAAGGAGGTAGCCACAGGACAGAGAATGTTTGTGAGAGATAGTGAGTGATCTAATTGAATTTCCCTCTCCCTCTCTTGCGACAGTGGGACTTTGATGTAGAAGCCGGGCCAGGAGATGGGTGATGGCCTTATATCTGTGTAATTTTCCACTGAGTGCTATTTGTTGAGATGAAGTGATGTGATGCACTGTCTGCTGTGTGAAGGGTGAACCTAAAACCGCTGGATGTCCATGTCTTGCCCCAGTTTCTATCTCCTTCCGACTGTACAAAGAGAGGCTAACATTGTTGTATCCCACAGACCTTCGAGTGTGTTTATCTGACAGCCCACTGAGAAGAGAAGTACGTACTTGCATACTCACCAGCCTGCTTTGCGGTGAGGCTACCCACCGTAAGTCTCCTTTGTTTGCCACTTGAAGAGAAGCACGTATTCGCATACTTGCCTGTCTGCTTGCAGTAAAACCTTCAGCCGTAAGCTCCTTTTGTCTGCCACTTGAAGAGACGTACGTCCTTGCATACTCGCTAGTCGGCTTTGCGGTGAAGCCTCCAACTGTGAGTCCCCATTGTGGGACGTTTGAAGAGAAGTACGTACTGATATACCCACCTGTCTGCATTGCAGTAAAGCCTTCCTCTGCTGTGGGTCTGGTGTCTGTCAACCTGCCAGTGAAGAGAAGGTACGTGCCTGTAGTGCCTGTGCGCCTCAAAACCTCCAGTCCGAAGTTTCGACCAAGTTCACGACCACCAGCTTGCACTCCTAAAAGATTCTTTTAACTCTGAATAAAAACTTGATTTTAATTGACTCCCATTTGTCTGTCTTCCTTACTCTGTCCTCCGTCCGGACTCCCAAGGGTGGCCTGGGTCTCAGGGGTGGGTGCAGGTCAGATTGGCCCGCCTCGAACCTGTGACATAATCATCACGTTATCAAAGAGCGGCGCACTTAACTGGTTTCTCTCAGAGACGACTGCAGCTGGAGAATTGAGATTTCCGCTATTGCGTCTGTTATAAAATGAATCGACAGCACATTAATTTTAATACAAACAGAAAATTGCAATCAAGGTTTTTGTCGATTGGAAAGATATCTTTGCCGTCCTTCAAGTGTAACTTACCAGCTGGCTCTGACGGTTGCTAAGAAGATGGGAAGTGATGAAAAGCCTGTGGTCGTTGTGGTTTCTCCTTTGGTCGCACTCATGAAGGACCAAGTAAAAGAAGCGTTATTTTACTTTCTAAAATAAGTAAGTTCTGTTGACAACTGTGAAATGCAAAGTATTTGACTTACTGCATTGCTCTGATAGGTTGTAGGTCTACCGACTAATGAGTGCAGAGTTGTTGTTTTTTTCTTTTTCCTGGTTCGGTTAAGACCCGCCTCATAATCAAAGCCCAATGAAGCGGTTTCAGACTCATATTCTCAATAGAATATGAGTATGACGAAGTCAGGCTATACATTTCATGCAAGTATTGTAAAAGATGGAACTTTGACATGCATGTTGAATTGTGTATTGTTTGCATTTTCAGAGTTTGTAAAGGCCACTACCATTGTTTTTCTGTTGTTGTTATCCTTTAAGAAAAGCCACATTTAGGGGGTTTTTGTTTTTGTTTTGTACTTTTACAGAATTCATAGATTTAAGAGTTGAAGCTAATTCCAAATTTTGTGTCTTTTATATTTATTTTTGTCTTGCCTTGGTTTCTAAACCATTTTCAACCCCAAAAAGCCAAAGCTATTGGTAATGCTGTGACCCTGTGGTCACAGTCGCAAATAAAATACCCTAAATTTAAGTTTGCCGTGTTTTGACCTTTAATTTCTTTGACGGCAAGCGGTCAGCCGGCATCATATGCAAGAATCCCTCATTATCCTTTTGAGATACTGTAGATCCAGAAAGTTTATGGCGTGTAAGTTGTAGTCCAAACTAAATTTAAGGTTCTCATTTAGACTGTTTACATAAACATGAAAGTCATGAAAGTTCTTGTTTTAAGCCTGAGAACATCAGAATCACATCATCAATATATCTACCCCACCACAAGATTTTATCTTTAAAAGGGTTAGCTTGAGAAAATATATAGCACTCCTCCCACAAGCCTAAAAACAGATTAGAATAATTGGGAGCAAAACATGCGCCCATACGCTGATTTCACGCAGCTGCCATTTTGAAATCGAAAGCGAGGTTTAGGTGGGAAGAATCCCGGAAGTACAGATAGACAACAATGTCTTGGACTACCAACCTGAAGCTGCTGCCGTCATTTAAACTATTAGATGTTAATATCTAATAGAGGATAGGTATATAGTTCGTTCCTGCTTCTTTTTTATGTTCTGAATATATATTTTAAAAATGTACTTATAAATTTCACTGTATATAGTCTAAACTATGAAAGAAATGTATGTACATTTTCAGAATAACTACATTAAACACAACAATATGCCATGACTCTCCTATGATTTAAAGCGACACTTCCGGGCCATTTCAAAATGACGACTGCATGAAATCAGCATATTGCAGTCCCCTTTTCCTGTCTGTTTGTCTTGAAAGAGAAAGATGTTATTATTTAAAGAGCCCCTATCATGGATTTTTGAAAATAACTGTTCATGTATTGTGGATTACAGCTCTAAGGGAATGAAATCATCCTGCAAAGATTTATATCTGAAAGTGCACAGTATATAAAGTTATTGTCTTTCAAAAGTGAGAGTCGACTCTGCAGTCTATAAAATGAATTGTTTTTGAAACGAGTCATTAGCTGTTTCGTAGTGACGTAAACATTGGCACATTGACCGCGCCCAGTTACTGCGGCACGCAGACGAAGTGTAAACTTGAAGCTCTAGAACACATTCAAATACTTGTTCTACATTGCAAAGACAGTTCAGCCACTTGTTTTCATTGCCTAGGGACATGCATATGAAGAATCAGTGGTTAGAGTTCATATTTGCAACGATACCACAACAGTATAGCCCGTAACCTTGTGTTCTCATCATTTTAATGACGAATCATTCAAAAACATAAATGAAATCAAATGTGTATTCGCAAGCCGGCTTGTTCCCCAAGGAGGGCTCAGTATCCAGTATAAATGAATCAAGGTTCGTCCTCCTCCGTAATCACAATCTGTAAGTATTATTAATGATGTTTGTTGTTATGTTTTCTGTAGCATGCACAATATAGTTATATTTTGTTGTGTGTCTTGTGTACACTCTGCGCATCTTCTAAGTGGGTAAAGTTAGTTTTGTTTTTGATATTGCCCAGACATTCACTGAAAAATGGCAATTACCTCCTAAACGACTTAGCCAAAAGTTATTTAAACCCCATTGCCGCTAAAAGGCAAGGCTAACAATGTTTCACAAGCTTAATTTTCCATATTTTTGCTGTATATAATAAGCACTGCCCCTCAAAAGCTGCCGCAATGTGAGTTTCGCCGGAAAGCTTGCTCTTGACGGAGACGCGAGTAACTGATCGTGTGGAAAGTGCACTTTTTCTGACATTTGTTCATACACACTGAATACAATTTTTAACACTTGACAAGCAACAATCCATTAATGGTGATGGGCGTTCTGTTTCCGACTGACGGTTTACCAATAACAACTGACTGGGTCATTTGACTAATCGCCGCAGATTCGCGTCACTCAAAGGAGGTGTTTGGGAAAATGAATCGTCAAATGAATCATTTGGGAGTCGTTGAGCAAATCAGATAAAAATAAATGATATTATAAGAAAAATAAAGTGCATTTTATCCTTGCATGCATGTTAAACTGTTTTGGGGAACTCCCAAAACAAAAATAGGAACATTTCAAATGCTATGATTGGAGCTCTTTAAAGGAGCATTTCACCCATTTTAACTTAAATCTTTATTGGAAAGTGGATCATATATGTAGTCTAAATGTAAAAGCATTTTTGAATTTGGTGCCCTCTTGAAAAAAATGCAAACAATGAAAAAATGCAAATATTGAATGCAAACATTTATCATCATTTTATTAGAGGATAACCGCTTGAGATGGAACATCTCATTTTCGAGGGGGTCCTCAAGATAACACAAAACACTTACACATACACACATACTAAAGCTCTTCCACACAACCAACCACCCTAACCTGTCCCACCTCTGTCCAAAGCGTATTCACATAAACAATATAACCACAAAAACAAACAAATATAACCTACATATACATACAAATACAAAAATACATACCTACATACACATATGCACACAAACATGCATACATACCTACACACCACATACCTACATACACATGTACTGTACACATCCACGCACATATGCTCTCATGCACATACATAATTTCATAAGGGCATTAATGAGAAAAAAAGAGAAAATAAGGGTGCATTAGTGGAGGAAAAAAACAAACAAAAAAACAAAAAAGAAATAAAGAAATAAAGTAAAATACAGCTCATATACTAGGAAAACATATACATTGCTCACAAGATTGCAAATAAGTTAAAAGGGCTGACTTAAAGAGTGGAAAAGAAGAGATGGACTTTAGGGAACAAGGTAAGCTGTTCCAATCAAAAGGGGCTTTGAATTTGAAAGCACATCTTAAAATTCTTTAGATATATTTGGAACAGAATAGAAAGAGATGATCAAGGTGTCTCATGCCATAAGTTGATCTATATAGAACTAAATGTTGCTTAAAATAAAAAGGATAATTTAAAAAATATATACATTTATAAATAGCCTTTGGTGATAAAAGATTCAATTGTTGGTACATATGACAATGATGGGCTAGAAACGGATTTATGCACAAATATATCTTAAATAACAGCTGGTCTGCTATATTTCACAAAGGAATAAGCCCATTTGTGCATTATATGAGAAGGATATTCTGAATATTAGCCTACTGTCTAATTAGCTGCATGGCTTAAAAATACGGATTGATCATTGCATCTAATGTTACTGACATATTTTATCATGGTACAGTTCAATATATTATTGGTTTTTATTTCCACTTCCCTTTTTTTTCAAAGAGACTGAACTATTTGCACTGTATTTGTCAATGGGAAATACAAACTATAACTGTTCTTAAAATGCTGAATAGGTCTTAATAAGTCTTTATAAATTCATTTGCAGAACAGCAATACTCATAAATGTATAAATTAGGCTATAATTCATTATAAGCATGTATTTTGTAGAAAGTGTTATCTCAACGTTATTGTATAAAATACTTATTTACAGTTTTTTTTTCGATTGCTAAATGACAGTGAGCACAATTGGAGCTAAATGTGCAAAACTCTAACTACAGTCTGCACTACCAACAGTCACCTGAGCAAAACTCTTAACACATGGCTCAACACAGACTCAGTGTGCACAGCACTATGCACAACCCTCACTGAGATAACACACATTGTCACTCAGAACACACTGAGAGGAAAAACACTAGCATCAAACACCAATACAGAAAATACAAACTTTTCATCTTTAAAGTTTCAACAATTTCAGATACTTCATACAAAGTAATATTTTCTTCAAAGAAAATAGTGACATTATTTCTTTACATTTATTTATTTCATTGATTTATTTACATATTTAGAACATGACAATTGAATATTAGCAGTTTGCTTCAATAGTCTGTAGTAATTTACAGAATTACAGTAATGAGAAAAAAAGGTAGAAACTAAGGCTATATTTACACGGAAACGATTCTGAAGAGAAAACGCAAAAGTGGCGTTGCATCATCACTTTTTATTCTGCGTTTAGACGAGCGTTTTGTGTGGGAAATCCGCGTGCAGATGGTGACGCAAAAGTGTGTGTAATTCAATGTAGTATGCACTTCAGGCGGCTATTAGTGCATACTACTACAACACCAAGTCCTTGCGCCTGCGTACAACCTTCACTGTCAAGCAGACTTTTGCGTTTTTACCGTTTACACGGGAACGCAGCGGTGGAGTGTTTTTAAGATTTCCACTCTGGAGGGTGGTTTCACTTTTTTGCGTTTTTAAGCCTCAAAAACGCCGTTGCCGTGTAAACGATAGGCACATCCGATAAAATATTTTTACGTTTTCACCCGCGAGCGTTCTCGTGTAAACGGGGCCTAAAAGTACATACTGTAATACTGTAACCCTGCCTCTCTTAAGAATTAGGCCACAAGTTTTTAGCCTTTCAGCTGAAATTGTTTGAAAATCAGCAGTGTGTGAAAGGCACAAGGCTGAAATTTATTCTGTTTTGAATGTATGGTTCACAGTTTTGACAGCAGTGTGTTAGCATTTGAACAAAGTGTTGTAAATCCACAGTGTTGTGTAGGTTGTGGCTAAAGTCATGGGATATGTGTGTAGCATTTTGAAAACTGTGTTTAAGCAATGAAAAACTAACTAGAGTTTGGTCCACATGAACTGCTGCTGTGCAGACTGTAGAGTTTTGCACATGAAGCTCCAGTTGTACTCACTGTCGTTTAGCAATCGAAAAAAAACCCTGTAAGTTAAAAAAAAAATTAAATTTTCTTGACGGATTTTGACAATTAGTTTAACATTTTTGTATGTGATGACTCAAGCATTGAAATGAGGACTTTTAGTTTTATATGGAATGACTATTCAGCATTCACAAGTATAGTTAATTTGGACTGATATGACATAAGCAAATGATAATGTTATAAAACAGCAGTGAGGTGTATAAAAGCAATTGATGCATGTCCAAAAGCATTTGCAATTTGTTGGAAGGAATGAGAAACTGCTACTATCATGTGCACAAATGACAAAATGTTGTGGAGGTTGAACTAAATGTTGTGCAAATGTAAATTGTGAGCTTAGAATTATAAGGTTTTATTTATTTATATTATTTATTTATTTATTTATTTCGAGCAATATGTAGTTACACATGACAAGGCAATAAGAAGCATTTTGGTTAATCTATACAAGCCTTAAAATTCATCATATTTTCATCACTTTAACAAAACCTCAATCTATTGCTCGAAACGGAGGGGGTAGAAGTCAAACTTATTTGAACCCACCCCGGTCACCAATAAAGGAAAAACAAAACAAACAATGGTAGCTGCTTCCTTACACATTTGCATAACACTCAATAACAATTTTGAATATAAATACATATAAGCAAACATAAGAAAGGAAGGAAGGGGAACCCCTTCTCCCTCATCAAAAGCAAAACAATACCAAAAACAAAACAACAATCCTAAATATACACCATATATGATTTTGACCTTAGGTAACAATTATAATAATACCAACAATGGTAATCAAATACCTACAAGGTAAAATCAGACAGATTATGAACTCATGGATACATCTATAATACCAACAATGGTAATCAGAATACCTTCAAGGTAATATTAACAGAAATACATGAATACAACCCACAAAAATTAAACCATGTCCACCATGTATTGAGATAAGACCTTCTGTTTATAATGTACTTTAAATTGATTAATATTTTGGCTTTGTTTAAGTTCAAGCCCCAAACTATTCCAAAGTTTAACCCCACATACAGACACACAAAAACTTCTCCTAGTTGTTCTAACCACTGGTATTACAAAGTTCCCATAACTCCTCTGAACTGTACGACTGCTCTCTCTGTGTAAATAACTTTTGTATATTAACAGGTAAAAGGTTGTGAAATGCTTTAAATAAAAATGTTGCTATGTTAACTTTAACTAGGTCCTGTATTTTCAATAATTTAGATTTAAGAAAAAGTGGATTTGTATGTTCAAGATAATCAGCCTTGTGTACAATACGTATAGCCCTTTTTTGTAGAATAAATAGTGATTGTATTAAATTGTTATAGTTGTATCCCCATACTTCAACACAGTAAGTTAAGTACGGTAAAATTAAGGAACAATACAAGATACGTAGTGTATTCTCATCAAGTACCTGTTTGGCTTTATTGATTATCGCAAGGCTTTTGGAGACTTTGGTTTTTATGTGCCTGTATTTTTTTATGTCTCCACTTTTGGTTGAAATTGAGTTTTTGACATAATCTGATCCATTAGGTGTTTATTAATGCCTGTGTGGTGTTATTTTGTAAAAAAAAAGATTAATAGATAAAGCTATAATAGAAGATTATACTACTAACAGTTTTGCCAGCTGGGATGTAAAAACTTTGACGCTCAATATCTCAGAACTACCCTAAACGGAATAGAACCTTATAATTCTTAAGCTCACAAAATAGTGATGTGAGAAATGCATCAAAGCGACTGAGAAAAACTGTAAATCATATGAAAGAATGTCACTCTTTCTTTTAATGAAAATAATACTTTGCAGAGGCATAGGTTTGATTTTGAAATTGGTGGGGACGGGGACATCAATTTTGGGTATCGATTCACGTTTTCAATTTCGATTAGACTTCGTTTCGAAAGCTCTCAGATTCGATTCGATTTCGCTTCAATTTTCCATTTTCGATTCCTAAATTTGATTCTCGATTCGACTATAATGAATACTGATGTAATACAAATGGACATAAGTTTACTAATGGTTAATTAATACAAAGAAATTAAAAGCCACAAACCTGTATATAAAACTCTTTTTATTTTAGGTACACTATACATGCATACAGGATTTTGATGCAAGATGCAAAAAAATCCTAACAGTCGCACCTTGATCAAACAGGATCAGGTTATTTTATGTTTAAGATAGATATAGATAAATAAATAATAAATATTTTGATTTTTTTATTACATTGATCATTGGATAGTCTTTAGTCCAGACTGAATTAAATACAGAGGCTATTAATTCTGATTGCTTACAATTAATGCTATTTTATGTTGTTATGACAACAGAATTAATGACAGACACAAATGGCTGCGTTCACTTTAAGAACTAGTGCGCGAATCCATTACTGTTCTCGTCTCTCGTGTCTCATTACTGTCTCTCTTCTGTCACACGCGTTTGATGCTTATTTGAGACATAACCGACTGTCTTTACGAGGTTACTCACCAAGACCAGAGTTTTGACATAATTTTGCGTGTTTTAACTGTTAAGGCGATATAATCCAGGGATAAAACATTTGTTTCTGGTGAGCTGTTTGTGAAGCGGATTTAGGCTGTAGCCTACATGTGCACGCAGTGAAAGACATCTCTGAAAGTGCGCGAGCACGGGGTGGTTTTACATTGCTTGAATGTTTAAACTGATAAAACTTCAAAAGACATGAAAATGATAAACGTTAGTTACGATCATAGGTTACGATGCAATGCTGGCCCGATTGTGCAAGTGAATATTCCGTCGCGAGTGTGTACCTGCAGCCAGCGCGCTTGCCTAGTGCAGAGAGAGAAGACGCAGCAGCGCGAGTATAATTTCCTTAATATGGAAAAAATATTTAATCGATTTTAAATCGAACACATTTTAATAAACGATTAATTGAAAATCTATTTTTTTTGCCCAGCCCTAATCAATTTATAAATATATTTTAAGTTTTGATTGAATTTATTGCTAGGGATAAATCAGTGTCACTGGATATTGGTAGGGACACGTCCCAGCGTCCCTACTAAATTCTACGCCCCTGATACTTTGTATGAAGTCACTAAAATTGTTCAAACAGTAAAGATGAAAAGTTTGTATTTTCTGTATTGGTGTTTGATGCTAGTGTTTTTACTCTCAGTGTGTTCTGAGTGACAATGTGTCTTATCCCAGTGAAGGTTGTGCATATGTTTGGCTGCACTGAGCCTGTTTGAGCCATGTGTTAGGAGCTGTGTTGCTTGGAATGAGTTTTGCTGGTGATGTGAACTGTTTAGCTTAGGTAACTTTTGGTAGTGCAGACTGTAGTTAGAGTTTTGCACATTTAGCTCCAGTTGTGCTCACTGTCATTTCACAATCAAAAAAAAAAAAGTAAACATTTATTTTTGTATGATCTACACCAGGGGTGGGCAATTATTTTGGCTCAAGGGCCACACTGGGTTTTAAAATTTGACAGAGGGCCGGCCCAGTGGCAGATTATACCAGCAAACACATTTACGTGGATCACGTAATTTACATGGTATATTAATTTATATGCTATAGATATCCCCATTTAGCATTGTTATAGTTTGCGGTTATTTTTTACATTTATTTTTATATTTATTTTAATTTTATATATATTTATATTCTTTTTAAATATTGTTTATCCTTACTATTATTTAATGAGCCTAACAGTAAATTAGAAACAAAACACCAGCAAGTGTACACTTAGTAGAGTAAAAATTAGAGAAGGTTACATTAATTCAACTTTATTAAAACTCCATATGGTAATCAAATTGCACTTAATACACAAATGTCACACATTTGTGAAAAAAATAAAAATAAACAAATTTACCAATTTATTTTAAGTATGATAAATAAAACGTAAAAATCAAAAGCAGATAAGAACATTTATTGAACAAAACTGGTTTCTGTACATGGCAGCGTAGCGTAGACGGGAGCGGTAGCGAGGCGGGCGATAAAGGTCGGTACCGGAAGCAGTCCAAGAGACAAAAGAAGAGGAGTGAAATCAAATGAAAAACTAAAAAAAGTTTTTCGGGTGTACAAGTAGTTACTAAAATTTTTTTTCTCTGTGAGTTTCCAAAAAGGAAAAAAAAAACATTAACGCTTAAGTCGCTGTCTGAAGGAGTGCTGAAATGATTCAATCGTGCCATCGTTCTGTTTCCTGGGATATTAGTTATAAATTGCATATGACAAATTACAAAAAACGGTCTGACTCTACAGCGTGCAGTTTGCAATGCATCCGTTATTTATTCACTGTATGGTTTCCATGGTGACGCGTCATTGCTTGTCACGTGACACACCGCACCACAGCCACCATAGACATATACATGTATATGTATATGTCTATGCACAGCCACAACAGCTCTGAATGAATGATGATCTGCTTTATTCAAGTACTGCTGGAAAAAGGCAAAATGAATGTGTGACAGGGATGTTGGTTCGGTGAATGGGTGATGGAAGGAGACACAGGGTCGGCGAATACTGGGGCTCGTGCACTTTATTGAGTTACTTTCTCTCCCCACAGCGCTTGCTCGCGCTCACACAATTAATTCAGAATATTTCCAAAATAAATCACATATAAAACAGTACTCTTCCCGCTGGATACAGCTTCTCAGGTCATAAATGCAGCAACATTCTTTCCACTGAATACAGCTTGCAGCCCAGTGTTTTTCTCTCTCGACAGCGTGTGCATGAGCTCCCAGCCTGTACTTACAGATTGTAATTACACACATGTAATAGGCAGCTACTGTTACACATGTGTAACAGGCCTAGTCGGTTACATGTGTTACCAACTTGGTACAATGTAACAAGTACTTAAATATGTTACTAAGGTAAAAAGCCTGCAGTTACACATGGTCGTTTTGTACCTTCTAAATTTGTGCACCTCATGAGTATCTGCATACCTTATCCAGCTGAATTAACCCACTAGTTCACAGCTTAAATACATGCAGTAGCGTCTTAATGACATTCAATTTACATAATATTACATAGGTATAAGCTACGTAAAATAAAGTGTATCAAGATTGGTCAAGAAGGTACAATGTAACAAGAAGGTACATATCAAGAAGGTACAATGTAACACGTACATATCAAGGTACATATCAAGAAGGTACAATGTAACAAGTACTTAATATGTTACTAAGGTAAAAAGTCTGCAGTTACACATGGTCGTTTTGTACCTTCTAAAATAAAGTGTATATCAAGTACTTAAGTGCACCTCATGAGTATTCTGCATACCTTATCCATCTGAATTAAACCACTAGTTCACAGCTTAAATACATGCAGTAGCTTCTTAATGACATTCAATTTACATAATATTACATAGGTATAGGCTATGTAAAATAAAGTGTTTCAAGATTGTATTCAAGTGTATCTACATACCTTATCCATATGTACTTTAGTTTGAATTAGGCTGAACTCCCTCATTCACAGCATAAATACATGCGGTAGCTTCCTAATTACATTGCAATTACATAATATTACACAGGTATAAGCTACGTAAAATAAAGTGTATCAAGATTGTACTTAAGTGTACTACATGTGTATCTGCATACCATGTCTACTTTAGTCTAAATTAGGCCTAACTCCCTCATTCACAGTATAAATGCATGTTGTATCTTCCTGATTACATTGTAATTACATAATATTACACAGGTATAAGCTACGTAAAATAAAGTGTATCAAGATTGTACTTAAGTGTACTACATGTGTATCTGCATAAATTATCCATATGTACTTTAGTCTGAATTAGGCCTAACTCCCTCGTTCACAGCATAAATGCATGCGGTAGCTTCCTAATTAAATTGCAATTACATAATATTACACAGGGATAAGCTACATAAAATAAAGAGTATCAAGATTGTACCTAAGTGTACTTCATTTGTATCTACATACCTTATACACATGAAGTACACTTAAGTACAATCTTGATACACTATATTATAAGGTACAAAATGACCATGTGGAACTGCAGGCTTTTTCACACCTTAGTAACATATTTAAATAGTTGTTGTTTCATTGAGTAGTATAACATACTTAAATATAATTACATTGTACCAAGTTGGTAACACATATGTAACCAACTCGGCCTGTTACACATGTGTAACAGTAGCTGCCTATTACATGATAATTACAATCTGTAAGTACAGGCTGTTCCATAACTTCGTTACATGTTAATTACATTTTGTTACATGTTATTACAATGTTTGCTACTAAGTAATTAATTAAGTAATTACTCTGTATCACGGACACCATCAAATGTACAGTCCTGTTACCCTTGTAAATACTATGTACTTATTTTAGTAACTACAATTACTGGGTAATAACTAGTACTAACCCTAAACCTACCCCTAAATCTACCCCTGTTCCATGTACTTACCTTATATTAGCCAGTATTTTCCAGGTAAGTACACTGTAAGTATGCGTATCATGCGTAATCAACAAATATTGTTTAAATGTATTCCAAGAACTGTTATGATTAAACTATGAATATAAGTGTATGAGAGTTTTAATTACATGTTTTAATTAAATCCCCTACATGAAAATTAAAATGATCTGTAGGTTGCATCAACAATCATAACAAAGTTGCACAGACCACTCACCCTCCATTATGCCTGGTTGAACAACAGTGAGACCTCTTGTACACTTCTGGCAGCTTTAAATATTGAGTTGCAACCACACAATTTATGGTTTATCAATGTGAGTTAACACACTGTGAACTGAAGATGTAGGCCTGTCTTATTTTGGTTACACACCATTATTTGGCTCATCATTTTATATAACCTCTCATGCATTGTGACAAGAGGGTGAAAACAAAAACAACATCAGTTTAGAAAACGCATTAACCTCAGGAACGCTTGGCTTTGGAATGGAAGGCACCTGAAGATGATTTTGACACTGAGCCCCGCGGAGAGGTTGAACTGCAATGCATAGTACACCTTCTCTCAGATGGGTAGCATGTACTTTGTTATTTTGCCTCTGGGAGAAACACATTTTTAGTGTCAGTCTTTTCAATGTTCACTGCAAGCTGAAGTTATGGAAATGTATTTCTAATTTCCGGCTTAAGTGATGTTAATATTTGCCCATGTAGGCAGGTTAATAACTGCATCAGCCACTTTTGCAGCACACAGGCCTCTTCACTGATACACTCGGCACACTCATTACCCCCTGTTTCACGCTTGAACGCTCTGTTTTTAAATTGAAGACAATGTTCAGTTCTTTGGACAGTGCAGTGGCATTCCAAGAATCTGTCCTTCAGACCTGCAGAACATACACAATATTGTAACAGGCTTCAGGCCCCTGAGGGGCATTTTTATTTGAACCACCTGCTTTATTGACCTTAAAAAGCCTTATGACATATAACTTTACAGTGGATGAGCTGCTCTGCAACTTACTCATGTCTTATAACCCATTTCATTTCTAATCATATTCTTCAATTCTGACCAACCAATACAAACCAAACCAATAGAACATTATAGAACATGTTGCCAGTGTTCTCCAAACATCTCCAAATAAACTATGGATTCAGCTTACATATGTTGTTTCAGCTTACATATTACACATGTTCTATAAGGTGCATTACTGACCTTAATGGGGGACTGTGCTGTGTGCTTTGGCAGGTCAGTAAGTTTTGATTCTACTTGTGGAAGGTGTGGAAGGAATGGAGGGACAGAAAACTCTCTGACTAAATCTAAAATATCTTCTTTTTTTTCTTTTTTTTTCTTTTTTTTTTACAGTCAGACATACATACAAACCAACATAGTGCAGTAGTGAGCAATCTTGTAATTCCATAATTCCAGAAGTGACATAAGAGTGATTTAAGTGTGTATGTGAGTGTGGGTATGTGTATGTGTGTATGCATAAACAAACTAACCATTTATTATTTATTACCATTGTCATTACCATCACCACCCCCACTCCCCACTACCACCATATTGCCAATATTGTATTGTTTGGTTTTTATTTCCTTCCATCCTCCTATGTAACAATTGCCATTGTCAGCCCTGTATAAAATAAAAAAGATGATATAATAAGATAATATAAGATAACCTTCCCCCACAAATCTTCAGTCCCTATCTTTTCTTCTCCTGTTATGTGAGATGTCTAAAGTGCATTAAAAAAGAGGAAGTACAGTGCGAGAGTGTCTCAACTTGGGACAGAGATGCTGTCCCATTGAAACCACTTATCGTCTGTCTTGCCTGCCTAGGTGTTTGTGAGGTCTTCCATATACATACATATTCATTTTTCCCCTATTCTATGTTGTGGGGCATTAAAAACCCATGAAAAGATAAGGGGAAAATTATTGCAGTAGTGATGACAATGACACTTAATTCCAATACAGCATCGACAATAGCAATATTGATGATTATAAAAGAAATAATAATATTAATAATAAATGATAATGATGATGGCAGTGGGGAAATGGTAAAAGCAAAAGACAGAAACAACAGCAATTACAACAATGAAAAATAAAAATGAAAATAGTAATCATAACAGTAACAGTAAAGATAATAATAACAATGATGACAGAAACAAGTTCAAACAAATAAAATGCATTAATATTCGTGGGTTGATTAAGAAGTTGGGAGGAGTCAGAGTTGAAAACAGAGAAAGGATTCATAGCTGTAAGACAGGGCTGGACTGGGACAAAAAAATCCTCCTGGGCATTTTGGCCCAGACTGGCCCACTACATATGAACATAAACACAACTGAACTGTGTACGCCCTTGGATATGTATACCAACAACTCCTATTAAAACCACCAACGCCATCTAATGAGCGAGATGAAATAACTACTAAGTTTAAAATACAATTTTCCAATTGCATTGGCAACACCAGTCTTTTTCACAAGATGTTTCTATAGTATTGGTCAGTGCACCTCTGTCCCTCTAGGGGGGTTCGGGGTCATGCTCCCCCGTAAGAAAATGTTGTGCTTTTTAATGTTAAATTCATCAATCTGGTGCACTTTGAGAGTTCAAAATAAAGAGCTCCAACCCATATTCAGTGTGCCAATTGAACAAAGAAAAACTCAAAACTCTTTAAGTTGGGATATAGTGTCTGTCTACATTACATACTGCATAATTAATCATAGTTATAATATTAATCACATGACAATTTTAGCCATATATTGTAAAACACATGCACTGAAAAATAAAAGCAACTTTCATAATTAGCTTAGAACTAATTTCTGTAACTTGAAAGAGATATAAACACACAATATTTTATTTTGATGGAAAAGGCATTCAGCTTTTATTTTGGCAGAAAACATGGTTTACAAACGGGTCTTATACTGTCATTATAATTCTAGTAAAATGCGTAATTGTCAAATATGCAGACGTGAAAATAATGCGTAAATGAGTAATGGGTTTCTTCTTACAGCCTGTCCTGTGTTCTAGATGTAATATCTATCTTACATTAGATATTGTTGCACCAATTAGATTAAAAAAGCTTACAGAGAAAATTAAAGCACCCTGGTACAACAGTGCTACGCATGCTATCAAGAGAGAAACTCGCAACTTAGAGCGTAAATGGAAACAAACTAATTTAGAGGTCTTTAGAATCGCATGGAAAGACAGTATGTCACGTTATAAAAAGGCTCTAAACACAGCCAGGGCTGAGCATCTCCGCATACTAATCGAAAATAACCAAAATAATCTTTATTTAATAATTTTTATTTAACACCGTGGCTAGACTAACAAATAAACAGACGTCACCAGAGCAAAATATACCGTTACAGTTTAGTAGTAATGATTTTATGAATTACTTCAATGAGAAAATAGAAAGCATCCAAAACACAATTATAAATGTACAATCCTCTATGGTGTCTAATGATTCACCCTCAATTATGGCAATTATCTAGAACAACTACACCACTTTACAATGATAGGACAGGAAGAGCTAAATAAACTTATCATTGCATCTAAACCAACAACATGTTTATTAGATCCAATATCCACTAAACTACTGAAAGAAGTGGTACCTGTAGTGGAAGAGCCTCTCCTCAATATTATTAACTCATCTTTATCTTTAGGTCATGTTCCAAAATTTCAAATCTTCCATTTATGTCCAAAATACTAGAAAAAGTCGTGTCTGCTCAATTGTGCTCTTTTTTTGCAAAAAAATGATATCTATGAAAAATTCCAGTCAGGATTCAGACCGCATCATAGTACAGAAACTGCGCTAGTTAAAATTACAAATGATTTACTTTTAGCTTCTGACCAAGGGTGTATCTCAATACTAGTCCTACTTGATCTTAGCACTGCGTTCGACACTATAGATCATAAAATACTCTTGGATCGACTACAAAACTACACTGGTGTTCAGGGACAGGCATTAATTGCTGGTTTAGATCGTCACTTATCGGACCGTTATCATTTTGTTTGTTTAAATGGGGAAAAATCAAAGATAACGCCAGTAGACTATGGAGTGCCGCAAGGATCGGTTTTAGGCCCTCTGCTATTCTCAATATATATGCTGCCACTTGGTAATATTATAAGAAAACATGGAATTAATTTCCACTGTTATGCTCACAACACTCAACTATATATTTCATCACGACCAGACGAAAACACTAACATATCTAACAACCCGATCACACCAAATGCGTCTTTATAGCACGCATGTGTATTGTCGTGTAATATATACGCTAAAGTGAGTTTTTACGTGCATATGATACGCATTGGTTGGTTAGGTTAAGTTTAGGTGTGGGGTGCGTGTGTATTAGACGCTTGCTAGAATTAGTGGTGTGGGGTGCGTGTGTATTATACGCAAATGAACTGTGTATCAATTGCACGACAAAAACTGCGTCTCATATGCACGTAAAAACTCATTTCCACGTATATATTACACGACAATACACATGCGTGTTATAGAGACGCATTTACATGAGAACAGGCTGCATCTAAATTGACAGAGTGTCTCAAAGACATAAAATGCTGGATGACGCGGAATTTCCTGCTATTAAATTCAGATAAAACGGAGATATTACTTATTGGTCCAAAAAACTACTCACAAAACCTCCTACAATACAACTTTAATATAGATGGATGTCCTGTTACTTTATCCACTACAGTAAAAGACCTGGGTGTTAAACTAGACAGCAACTTGTCTTTCGAAAATCATATTTCATATGTTTCGAGAACAGCCTTTTTAGAAACATTGCCACCTTAGAAACATTGCTAAGCTACATAACATGCTATCTGTCTCTGATGCAGAAAAGTTAGTTCATACATTTATTACTGTAATGCTTTATTAGCCGGTTGTCCTGCATCCTCAATAAACAAGCTACAGTTAGTCCAAAATGCAGCTGCTAGAGTTCTTACTAGGTCAAGAAAATATGATCATATAACACCCATTTTATCATCTCTACACTGGTTACCTATTAAGTTCCGTATCAACTACAAAATACTACTACTGACCTATAAAGAGCTAAACGGTTTAGCTCCAATGTACTTAACGGACCTTTTTTCGCCCTACAATCCACCGCATTCCTTAAGATCACTAAATTCAAGGCTTCTGGTAATTCCTAGGATATCTAAGTCCACTAAAGGAGGGAGGGCGTTCTCTCATTTAGCTCCAAAACTCTGGAATAGCCTTCCCGATACGGTCCGAGGCTCTGACTCGCTGACACAGTTTAAAACTAGACTAAAAACGCATCTCTTTAGTCAAGCATTCACTTAATGCTTACCTTTTAGTCCTCTGTTATGCCATACGGAACCGTTTGCCACTGAAACTGCTTAACGCACCAGTGGGGCTCGACAGCCTTTTAGACAAACAGGTCGGCACGTATGGTTGGGTTGCGGAGAGTTTGTGAGATAGTGATTTTCTAACACCGACTCCTGTATAATGGAAATCATTATGAACATCAGCTATGCGAATTATTTCCCATCTGCCTTTCTGCTGTTATCTCTGGACAAACTGGTGTTCGCAGAAAAAAGAAAAAGAAAATGCTGGCGATATGTTATGGCTCCATGTTATATATAAATAATATTTATATTTAATATTTATATATAAACAATATGAATGTGAGCCAGAGGAGAACTGACCCCCGACTTAGCCTGGGTTCTCCCAAGGTTTTTCTCTCCATCCAATCTGATGGAGTTTTGGTTCCTTGCCACTGTTGCCTTGCTTTGCCTTGCTTTTGGCTTGCTTAGTTGGGGTTATTTAATATTTAATATTTAACAATATTATTGATCTGTGTTGTACTACTTTCATGTTATCACTGTGAAGCTGCTTTGATACAATCTGTATTGTAAAAAGTGCTGTATAAATAAATGTGACTTGACTTGACTTGTTCTGAAAGTAGCCTCGTTCTTCTTACCACAGTTCTTTACACTCACTAATGTCTCTCGTGATCCCCTCACTCCTCATCAGACACTGAAGGCTGTTTCTTTGTTTCTCTGTGAGAAAGAAAGGACCCACGCTGACTTTTTTGTCCGTTGCGTTTCAAAGGCACAAAGATCCCAGGAACAATTTTTTGTTGGTGAAATAGAACAAAACACTCAATATGTATGTATAACACAGTTTCAATTGAAATCAGAGGTTTTAGCTTTTAATCCTAGTTATCATTTGTTTATTTTTACACAGTTTAAAACTATCAGATGTGTTAAATGACCTCTTAGACGTACATGACACCCCAAGTGTCGTATGCAACATCACTGTCATTCCTACACTTGAAAAAGAGGGAATTGAAAGTGACTGTGATAGTGATGACTCAGATTGGAAGTACCAGGGTGATGCAGAGGTGAACTATTCGTACTATTCACACATCTCCCTGAAATTGGCCTAGGACAGGGCCCAAGTGTAGTTCTTGGTCTCAGCTGAACAAGTGGAAGTTCCTAAAGGGTGTAACTTTGTGCACGACAACCTTTTAACCTCACTAAGCCTCATTGAAGTAATGACAAAATGAGGTTATGGATGTCTTGGCACTCTGAGACCGTGCTGCCTGCATGATGTCCCTTTCACAGATGTGAAGAATTTCCAAAAAATGCCTTGTGGAAGCTCTGAAGTCCTTACACAGGGGAAACAGTTACTGGTATGGTAGAAGGATAACAATGTTGTAACCATGGCAACCAATGCTGCTAAGAAGTATTCTGAGGTGACCGTAAACAGGTGGAACAAATAGAAAAAAAGCCTATGAAAAAGTTCCACAACACATGTGCATCCTCGCATACAACCAAAACATGGGGGATCTGCATGATCTTCAGGTGTCAAGATACAGGGCTACAATAAGGTCAAATAAGTGGTTGTGGCTAATCTTTTCTTGGTCCCTTCAAAGTGCGGTAGTGAGCTGGTTGTTCTTCCGAGATGTTGTTGGTAGTGAATATGACCTCCTGGCCTTTCAGCGATCTGTGTCCCTGGGTCTCCTAAAAAGATATGGAAAACTACCTCTTGGCCATGGGAGAAGAGCTTTGATTGCAAAAACTGTTACTCAAGGTTCTGCAAGAAGCGATGGAAAATCTCACGGGCCTGTGAACACAGGGAACCGTTTCCTCAGATGCAGAAGGTGTGACAAGCGCACTGTATATGCATGTGAGAAGTGTGATGCACCTCTCCACATTAAGTGCTTCAAGCTTTTTCATGGAGTCTAAACGATGTCTAAACGATGAGCTGTGGTCTACTGTTTACTCAAATTAGTTTACATTTTTATGAGACTGAAATAAGTACACTGTAGTTACTGATAGTACCCTACAGTATGCACTGGACTAATATGTTCTGCACTAATAATATGTTCTGCACTATGTTTTAATGCACATATTATGTCTACCTGCTCTGTCATGCAGTATGTTTTTGAAATGAAAATATATTTTTTACTTACTGACTGAAAATGTATCAGACAAAATTATTCTGGAATGTTTTGATATTTTATAAGCTATGACTTATGCACTGTTAAAATGCTTACAAATTAAACAAAACAAAATTAAACCGTCAATTCATATGAACATGCACTTCTCGAAAATCTACAAATGTCATTAAAATTTTGTTATATTATCTAATATTATCTAATATTATATTATCTATTACATATATTATCTAATGCACTTCTGAGCCCTCCAGACTCTGAAGATAAACTGTGGCCCTCTATTAGAGACAATGTCATCTGGCAAGCCGAAGTTCCTGAAGATTTCGGCTGTTTTCATAGCTGTGGGTAAGCCTTTTAAAGGTAATATCAGTAACTTTTTTACCTTAACTAAAAAGCTTCAGAGTCACGGGTATGCTTATATTGCTTATTTCGGGTTGAATGGGGGCGTCTCGAGCCCCCTGGTGCCTGTGAGCGGAAAAATCTCACTTGCAGTTTCAGGCCGGCGAGCCGGCGGCCTCAGCATCAGGAAGTATCGCGTGATTTCAGCTCTCGCGATGTAACATATTCCTTTGCGGTCTGGAAACACTGCACATATCCAGGAACAAGATTGAGAAGGATGGAGTTTGTCACACTATTGTCATGGCGGAGCTGGCATATAAGATATAGAAAGCTAGGAAAGCGTTGTCGGAGGAACAGAGAAAGAGGAAACAGCAGACGTACCGAGCGAGGAGTCAGACGCGAGCATAGCCGTAATGTGCGTGTCATATGTCCCCATTGAAACATTTCGCAGCACGGATGTACCAATACAAACAAATAAAACATCTCCAGGTAACTCTAGTAGATTCATTTATTTCGTTTGTTAAATAAGAGGCGATCTGAAATGTGTTGTTTTTGAAATCAAGTGACCAAAGTGCTCGTTGCCACTGCGATCAGTTTCAGTGATTCAGTGGATTCTGTTGTGATCTTCAAACGGACGCGCTCAATCCGTTGTGGGAACTGAGAGACTCATTACGGTGAAATCACAAAACCCAATGCACAAAAAACATGTCCCTGCTTGAATTACAGCCACTAATAAACAATCAGTGTTGATAAGGAAAATAAACTATAGTAGTAAGGATTAGTAAGGATTAGAAGAACCCAGAACCGGTCTCGAGACCACTTTTTGATGGTCTCGGTCTCGTCTCGGACTCGACCGCATTTGGTCTCGGTCTTGTCTCGGTCTCGGACATTGAGGACTCTGGATTTTTTTTCAAGACCAGGCAAGACCATACCTGTGAAAATATCACTAATTTGCCAGTATATTGACACATTTTTTTTGTTAACATCCTTGCTTTTATTGTATGTAAAACATACTGATTCAAATCCAAGAAATAACGTGACTCATTGGTCATTTGCTAATTATGTATTTTTGTTACCGCTGCCTGTCACCCATCCCCGCCCCCTTTTACTCGCACTCCGAAGAATGTGATCTGTGGTTGTCTGGGAGCGGGAGAAGATGTCTGCAAAATCTTCAGTCATAAAATTTGGCTACAAAAACCATAAAGAATATACAACATCCAGAAGAAAGCATACAGCTTCTTGTAAATTCTGCAGTGCTTCGCTTTCAGAGACGGTGGGGACTACATCAAACTTTTATCGTCACTTAGAAAAGAAGCACAAAGAAAGGTAAGCTATGTGTAAGTGATGTTAGCAAAGCTGGCTACGTTAGCAAATCTGCCTCGGTACCAAATAAAATTACTCCTCACACAAAGAGATTTTGTCAATATTAGCTAAAGCTATACACAGGGCTTGATATTAACACCCGCCAACACGCCAAATGTTACTTTTAAAAGTAATGCATTACAATATTTAGTTACTCCCCAAAAAATAACTAATTGCGTTACTTAGTTACTTTTTATGGAAAGTAATGTGTTACGTTACTTTTGCGTTACTTTTTCTTACCTGGCTGAGACTTGATCTCTCAGGTCTTACAGGTGTTTTTTCAACTGAGAAGTTATTGTACTAGTGTTTAAAGCAGTAATATATTCAACAACAGCCTATATAAGCACCTTAATGTTCTTTTAAAAACACATATATATTGAATAATAATATAGAATACTATTATATTCTGAAAACTTCCTGATCCCAGAGCTATGCATGCTATATAAAATATCAATAAACATTACAGATTATGGAAAGTAATGTGTTTTTTACTTTTGTACTTTTTGTGGGGGTAGACTATCTAAAGTGAATTCACTATCCATTGTAATAAGGAGTGTAATACTAGCAAATTGTCATTATGAAGTAAGTTATATTAGGGTAAAAGACATATCTCAAACATTTAAAATGTTTTATTAACTTAATAGAGGACAATAAGATGATACTTGAGAACAAACAACATCACCAATTAAACAGATCTGTCAGCTTTCTATTAAGTGTCCTCAAAACAAAATTATTTTATGCACAAAGTCAGATAACTTCTGCAATACTATGCAAAAAAAATGTATTGTCAATGTAAGATTAGAGTATTATCTATCTTAATAAGAGTTCACTACTTCATCTGGGTTTTATTTTCAGAGTAACTATTGTAGCGCAGCAGGAGTAGTTTCTCATAATGCTGGTCTGTGAGACGGTTTCATTAACTTATTAGAGAACAATAAGATGATACTTATGAACAAACAACATCACCAATTAAACAGATCTGTCAGCTTTCTATTAAGTGTCCCAAAAACAAAATTATTTTATGCAACAAAAAAAGTCCAGATCACTTCTGCAATACAATGCAAAAATTGTATGCAATGTAATGTTTGAGCATATAAGGTTAAGGGTGTGCGATGCACACCAGTGATGTGGAGGGAGAACATACCGTTCGCTAGACTCAGTGTCATCTCGTAAAACTGCGTGCAAGTCCGTAAAACTGACCTCGTCTTCATCATTCTCTGTTTCATTATCTTCATCAGCTTGAAACATTCTGAATGCTTTCACGAAGTTCGAGCCATTGTCAGTGACCGTGGCAGTTATCTTACCAGAAAGAGGATATGAGCTGTGAATTTGCTCTAACTCCGATGCGATGGTATCGTACGTGTGTCTCCCACGAAATCGTCTGCAGGCGATTGCAGCTTTTTTATCGATGCAGAGTAGCAGGATCTATCCAGTGTACTGTAATCCCCAGAAAACTTCTGAGCAGTCCATAGATCTGCAGTGGTTGAAACATATTCGAAATCGGCAAAAGTTTTCTTTAGTTCGGTCTCCATTTCCATATATGCATTGTCCAAAAAGCCAGCAAAGGTTTTACGATCGGGGCAGCACGGCTCCCGGCCTTTTCCCTGTCACAGAGATTTTGCTGATGATATTTCTAAATGTGGGCGCCTCCACAGTGGACAGCGGCTGCATCTCCTCAACAATAAAAGCAGCAACCAATTTGTTGAGTTCAGTGGAACTAATTGTTTTAGCTGATGATGATGAACTGAAATCAAGCTTTTGTTTAGCTTGAGGCGGGGTGCAGGTATCATTCGGCGGCGCCCTCTCTTCCAACTCTGTAGTGCTGTGCTTTGCGTGCAGATGTTTTTTTTTTAAATTTGTTGAGGTGTTTTTTGCAGTTGACAAGAGCTTTTCACCAACACATAGTTTACACTTAACGATTATTCCCTTCTCCTTTTCTTCGACGATTTCAAAATAATGAGCATACTTCCATCGCAGTAATGTAATCTGGCCTGCCATCTCCGTTTCTGACTAGCTTTTTTTCCAGCGCAGGGCGCACACGTGTTCTACTACGTGACTACGTTTGTTTTAATTCAGTACTTATTTTTTTAATGCAAATTAATTAAACTGAAAAGTAACTCACATTACTTTTATTAAAAAGTAACTCAAATATTAATGTGTAAATTTATAAAGTAATGCATTACTTTACTCGTTACTCCAGAAAAGTAATATTATTACGTAACGCACGTTACTTGTAACGTGTTACCCCCAACACTGGCCACGTCATATCACAACTATCTTTCCAGAGTTAATTTTATGTTTTAATAAAAATTAATCATGCCATGAAAGAAAGCAGGAGATGCGTTTGTGGGAATAATCTGGAGAATAAAGACCTGTAGTTGTTTCAGGTGGACATATCTCCAGTTTTCTCTGAGGAAATGCTAATGCAAAACAATCCAAAATCCCCAAAACTGTCATATAGGCCCATATGAAGTTGTAATTCTGTTGCCTTAATTGTGGATTTTTTCTTAGAAAAAAATTATTGATTCTTTGCTCATTGTCTCTAATGCAGATAATTATTCTGCTCTGTATTACAGTATTTACTGCTGTTAAAAATGCTGTTATGTGTATCTTAATAGACAACATGTTTTCAAAAAAGGAGCTTTACAACCTTACCAGAGCTAATGATAATATTAGTAAATTTTAGCACGTTTTAAGCCCATTTGTCAACTTTAAACATATAAACGTAATTTTCCATCAACAAAAATGTGGCTAGTAAAAGTGCTGCGTGGCTAGTAATTTTGGAAAACCACTAGCCAAATTGGCTAGTGAGCAAAAAAGTTAACGTCAAGCCCTGGTTATACATAGGGATGGGAATTGAAAACCGGTTCCACTCGAAAACCGTGTTCTAAGTTTTATGAACCATCGATATTGAATGCCCTCTAACGTTGACGAGTCCTCTTATCGATGCTCCTGGTCCAAAGCGATTTTTAAGATTATTCTTTTGATGTAATTGATATCATATGAAGATATTTTACTGATGATATTTTACTGATTCCTCTTCCATAAATTTATAGGTTCTTGGAGTACAAGGCAGGGCAACAGACAGATGTCACACAGCCAAGTTTATTTCAGCTTTGAGTGTTAAATATCTGTGTTTTTATGGGAATGTGGATCTTTCAGATCAATTTGAGAAGCTCTTTTGATCATGTTTCACATTTTATTGTGTCATGTAGTGTGGGGCGCTGGTCTTGGTCTTGGTCTTGGTCCGCCCTCCCTCGGTCTTGGTCTTGTCTTGGTCTCGGCCCCTAAAAGTCTTGGTCTTGTCTCGGTCTCCATACACTCTGGTTTTGGTCTTGTCTTGGTCTCGGGTTAGGGTGGTCTTGACTACAACACTACTCTAGGGGTCGCTTTTTGACAAAAACAGATTTCTTGCCTGGTGTCCCTTTAAAGGGATCAGACGGCAGGCCTTGGAGATACTGCTGACGATGAATAAAATGCATGTACAGTCAATGGAGGCTGGTAGATAAAACCCTGGTCATAAAACCCCACTCCCAGATGTGACCCAGATTCTACCATAAATTATGACATTGTTTAAATTAATAATTTTTTTTAGCTAACTGTGATTTGTATTTGTACATTTCTGACATACATAGCTAACTAAGACAGTTACCTCATATCACTATATAGCAGATCACTCCAAACTGTAATGCGAACTCTGTAAAGCTGCTTTGAATTGATGTGTATTGTGAAAAGCGCTATAAATATAAATATGAATTAATTTTTGCCATGGCAAATTTCTCACAGCATTGGATGAATCTTGTGATGTTGTATCTCATGCTGGACCACCATAACATTCATGAACAAGAAAGAGAATACGAATGGTCCCAGAGTATGACCACTACAAACAGACAAGTGGATTGATTTAAATAATCAATTGTGTGTAGGTTTTGTTTAGAGGGCAGTTTGGTGGAGCTTGCTTAGTGTCAGCAGCCTCAGCAATCCTATTGTCCAGAGTCCACTGGATTGAACTGACTACCAGGCTGGATGGTTCTCTGGATGGTGAGAAACTTCCTCACCAACATTCAGGCAGGACAGAGTGATGGATCCCTTCTAGCCAGTGTCGCCACTCCTAAAGAGCTAATTTGATGGCCATGAGCTGTCAATTGTCAATTTCATTGTTATGCTCCACTGTGTAAGTTTCTTAGAGAAGTATGCCTTCA
>JAQIUQ010000738.1:215000-216711 GCA_030378365.1 Hybognathus amarus | reverse complement strand
TGGGACCCCTGATGTCTTCTCTTATAGGGTCAAGCTTCCATTTGACTTTTGCCCCTGTAGGGTTGAGCCTGCTCTAGACGCTTATGTTCAGGGGTCAGTCCTGAGTCCCAGAGCCGGCATGGCAACTCATTCCATCTTAAATAGAGCCTGGCTAAAAACAGCTATGAGACTTAAATGCATTTTGCTGTGTCTAAGTTGTACACGCTGTTCTCTATTAGCAAGCAGGAAACCAATTACGAAATGCATGGATTAACCTGTGAGTCCAAAGTTACATGGTGGACAAAATCTGCATACTTCATTCTGCTTATGAGTGTGATGGATTTTAGCATGTATTTGATATAATCACTTCTTTGTGCTGTTGGTCTTGTTTCTTCTGCTTCAGTGCTTTGAAACCATGATGGCTTATCCCAATGGATCCAGCAAAGACGTGTTAACCAATGATAATTAGTGCAGTGTTTTAGGGGAGTATGTGTCTTACATCAGGCTTTCCTTCCTTCCTTCCTTCCTTCCTTCCTTCCTTTCCCTCCTTCCTTCCTTTCCCTCCTTTCTTTCCCTTCCTTTTCCTTCCTTCTTTCCTTCTTTCATTCCTTCCTTTCATTCATTCCTTCCTACCTTCCTTCCTATTCCTTTCCTCCCTTCCTTCCTTAAATTATATAATTACTAAAAATTTACTCAAGTAAATGATAAGCAAAAGCTTCCTTCCTTCCCTTCCTTCCCTTCCTTCCTTCCTTCCTTCCTTCCTTAAATTATATAATTATAATAATTTACTTAAATAAGTGGATTATAGCAACAGCTTCCTTCCTTCCTTCCTTGCTTGCTTGCTTGCTTCCTTGCTTCCTTCCTTGCTTCCTTGCTTCCTTCCTTTCTTGCTTCCTTCCTTCCTTCCTTCCTTCCTTCCTTTCTTCCTTAAATTATATAATTATAATAATTTACTTAAATAAGTAAATTATCAGCAAAAGCTTCCTTCCTTCCTTCAATTTGAAAGAACAGTTCTGCCAAAAAGGTTCTTTTTAAAGAGAAATGTCTTAATTGCAACTTTTTTAAAATAGGTTTTAAGTCACTCCTCTACTGCTTTAACACCTTTCTTAGCCAGATTTTACACTCTCAGATGTACTGTGAGTTAGTTTTGAAGTAGGAATTAGTTGTGATTAATCCTGGGTTAATAATTGGCTGTCTGTTGAAAAACTACCTTGTTTAAATCCATATAGCTCCTTGCTCTAATACCAGTCTCTTGCTCCCTGTGCTTGCACTTTCCTGTCAAATTATTTTCCTTCAGTTCCTATCACCTATTTTAAGCTAAAGGTCTCAGATGAATTGCAGGTCCAATTGTGCTATTTTCTTTAACCTTTAAGACACCAAAGTACTCTGCAAATCATCCATAATGCCGAGAGAACTATCACTTTGTAGAAAATACAGACTTTTAGCACGGAAAGCAAAGTTCTTCATTTGACCCAATATCTTCATTATTTCCTTACATTAATATGGAGCTTGTTTCCACCAGAGAAATAAAAAAGGTAATTGTGACTTTTTATCTCCCAATTCCAACTTTTTCTCATGAGAATTGCAGGTTTATATCTCACAATTCCAAGTTATAAGGTCAGAAATTCTTTTTTTTATTCCATGAAACAAGCTGGGCAATACAAACAAAACAAATTGAACACATTTTTTCCATCAAGACTTAAGTATTTAAATCTATAGTTGTCTTGTTGCA
>JAQIUQ010000738.1:190000-210000 GCA_030378365.1 Hybognathus amarus | reverse complement strand
AGACCACCAAACCAGTCTAAGCTGATGTTTTAGCTAAGTGTAGGCTTTAGCCCTGTAAAAAACTGCATGTACATAAATGGGAGGTGTTCACATATTCACAATAAAATGGTGTAAAGTTGGTTAATGTGTAGGTTTAAAACAAAATGCAGTACATAATGTATTCCTTAAGGAAGTACTGTAATGAGATCTGTGCAGATTTAGCACAAGTGTAAGATGGTGTTTGAATAAAGTTGGCTCTGCCTTGCAGGGTATCCGAGTTCCTGGCAGTGCCAGCTGGAAGAACCACAGGCCGATGCCAACATCCCCCTTTTACCTGGCATTGTGCCCTCTGCGTACCCGTGCCGTGCACCGAGTTGCCGCGACAACCAAAGCAGTGAAGTGGAGCAGTCCCAGCTGCAGCCGAAAGCACAGTGAGTAATCCTGTGCTTACAGTGCATCTTTATACACACATTTTTACTGCATTTAGTCAACTGTTTATCTGTATATCACTCTTTCTTCGTGCACACATGTAGGGTCTTGCTTATTCAGTTTTTCTTCTCAGTGTGCCTAGACACCAGGACAACAATGTGAATTGCTCTAATGAAGTCCTACCATTGTCCTGTCCAGTTTACAGCATGTGAACCTCTAGGGTCAAGCACAGGGCAGCTGCTCAAACACACAACTGATCCCAGCTTTGTGGGCAGATCTCAGGCTCCAATCCTGCTGCCTTTTGCCTGATTCACTGAATTCTTGGTGTAAATGCATATTTACGACACAAACAAGTCAGATTCTTGAAATTCCTGCATTGCTCTCCTTTTCCTCTGCAGCACTCCCCCTCTTCTCTCTCTCTCTCTCTCACAAACTGTTGCGTGGTCAGTAGTGTTTTTGGGCAAAAGATTAGAAAAGTTCCAATATCTCCTCAACTACAGGCATTTTCATGTCACAGTATTTTTCTTTGCTATATGTTACATTAAAATTTTGTTTCGCAGTAGTTTAATTTGTTTTTGATACTTTTCAAATGCCTTTCATATGTAGATTTTATTACTGTACCTTTGTCCAAGATGTTCAATCATAACATTTGGAAAACTATTATTATTTTTTTTATTAAAATTTTAATGTTATTTGTTTTTTAAACTATGAAGTTAAAATAATTCAAATTAATGATTTTGAAAACTATAATAAAATTGTTCAGAACTCTGTGATTTATGATAATACATTTTTAATAATGCATAAGTTAATTATAAAAGATTATTAAAATTGTAATAAGATAAGAGTAACCTCATAAAATACTAATCTTTAAAAATAATCTTATAAAATTAAATATATGTAAAATAATCACAAATACTCTTTAAATATGTTATGTGCTATATTATATACGATTATTTATTAAAATATTTTATGATGTATATTAGGCTGTGCAAAAATTAATTGATTAATTGCATCCAAAATAAAAGTCTGTGTTTACATAATATATTTGTGTGTGCTGTATATAATTATTTTGTTTATATAAATACACACACATGGACGTATATATTTAAGAAAATGTGTTATTTATATATAAAATATTTATATAATATAGTTTATGTATTTTTATATATATATATATATACAGAATTTAAGCACAAATAATTTTTAAATATATACACGCATGCATAGGTATTTATATATACAAAATAATTATATACAGCACACACAAATATATTATGTAAAGACAGACTTTTATTTTGGATGCGATTATTCGCAATTAATTTTTGCACGGCCCATATATATATATATATATATATATATATATATATATATATATATATATATATATATAAACCATTGTTACTAAAAATATGTAAATATGTATGTATAATATAATATATAGTCTTATATCAAATATATTATAAAATTGTATATTATAGATATTTAATATATATATATATATATATATATATATATATATATATATATATATATATATAGAAATACTATAATATTATACATATATTATATGTAGTATTTCCACCCCACAGAATGAAATGTTATGAAAATAACATTTTCATATGTGGTGAATACAATAAAAATGTATTGATTTTTCCTGTGACATAAATATCTACTTGTTAGGGGGCAGATTGAAATAATTGTTTTAAAAAAGGTTTTAAGGGAGGTTCATTTCTACAGTTTAAGATTTCCTTAATTTTTAAAGTCCTCAGGACCCAAAGTGCCCATAGTTGAAGAAACACCCAAGTATCCTGGCATAGCAGACCTTGTTTGCCACCCTCAGAGGGTTAGTTGGCAAACCTGATACTATCAGAAGCATCGTGACTGTGTGTGTGTGTGTGGGGAGCAGGGCTTGACTCAGATCTGACTCACCGCTCCTGTGGGTTCATTTCTCCACTGATCTCAGAGCTTTTGCCCTCAGCTGCGCTGGGGACGGACTCACACGAGTTCTGGCACAGAACAAGCTGAGCGCCTGATGAAAATAAATAACTACCAAGTCTGGATCAGTGTGGGGACATTATGCTGTTTTGTTTGGCCCCTGCAATAGTCAGATATTCTGAGAAAACGCAGAGCTTGACGATGACAGCTATGAATTTCTCCCAGTGGTGCAAACATAATGACTGAGTACAGTACATGCTGTGTGCTTCTATTCTGGTCATGATCATAATCATGAAGATGATTAAGATAATGACATGGGCTGCAATCATCGTTAAATTTAGGTGAGGTCAGCAGTGTGGGCTTAGTGTTATTATAAAGTAATATGATATTTCTTTTCACATTCATGTGGTACAGATCATGTGGGTGATGATGCCAGTACCTACAATAGATATGACTTAACCGGTAGCATTACATCATTAAATGATGCGTTCGTCGTGTGACAGAAAATATTCCTCCAGAGTCATATTGTAACCCTGATTTACCTGGCTGTTATGATGATGATGATGATGATAACTGTAATGTGAAGACTGAGATCGTTTGTTGAACAATGAGAACTGATGCTGAAGAATGTGTGTAACATTCGTTTTTGTTATTAAATCTTGCATTGCATATACTATTATATACAGTATAATATAATATACATATAATATACTATTTCAGTTTTCATTTTTGTTTTAGTGTAATTTTGTTGTGTGCTTTGGACATGTTTATGTTATTAATATACGATTTAGATTTAATCTATTTTTTTTACTTCCAGTTAGCAATTTAAATGCCTAAGCTTGTTTCAATCAGTTGCCAAGTTGTAAGTCTTTTTTATTTTTATTGCAACAGTAATTAACAGAAATGTTCGACATATTTTAGGTTATTTAGTTAAGCAGGGTGGCTAATAGATAATACACAGAATATACTAATTATATGTACTTAACTTGCTGAATTTAACCCCTTAACTGTCACTTGCCTGTACATAAATGCAACCTACATTTACTTCACTATATTACTATTAAATCTTAATCACATGACAATCATTACAAACTATATATAGTTGGAAGGGTCTAAGACTCCTAAATAGATCATTTAGACCTTTTTTTTCTTACAAATTATGAATGAACAGTAATATATGAATTTATGACAAGAGTGCGCCTCATAAAATCAACGTCATTACAGGAGTTTCTGACCTTTGTCACAAAAAGTCGACGCACGCACTTTTAATAATTGAAAACTTTGTTTTTTAGTGCTAAAAGTTCATAATAAAACATAATCTAGTATTTTTCAATAAAAAAGATAAAATTATATTTTAAAAAGTAAGGTAAGAAGTCCTCTAAAAAGATATAATATATGTATATGTATATGTATGTGTATGTGTATGTATATATATATATATATAATGTTTTTATTATTATATCACATATTTTAGTAGTTATAAATTAGGTATCATTTGAAAGCTTATGAACTCAAAATTCCCCCTGTGAAAATGTTACCATACGAAACGATATTTTTTTATTAGGCCCCTCCCCTTTTGGGCATCATCTTTCATAATTTATTATCAAAACCTTTTCTAATCTTGACAAAACACATATTGTCACAAAGGTCTGAGTCTCAAGGTTCCATATTTAGTGACAGAAGTGATATTTGGATAGAAATTTATTAATTTGTTAAGGCAGAATGCACACAATTAAATTCAATGGAATTCAATGGCACCCGGTGGCTATTTTTGGTATACGCCTAAACAAAATCCCATGGGAACTTCAATTTTTGTGATATCAACTTTAAATTTGGAACACAGCTTGGTTAGATATATACCGGTAGCTTTCATTTTATAGTAAAAAAATATTTTGTAAAATAATTATTTTATATTAAAAAATATATTAATAAAGTATTTGATTTTCTGTAAATTATAACTTCCATAACTTTTTCATACATTCATTTTGGTTTCACTTTAGTAATAATCTGCTGATTGTTTTCTTTAAAACAAGACCAAACTTCGGTCTATATTCCAAAACATTCTTGAATTACAACCATCTAAGTTTGTATTATGCATTTTAATGTCAATTATTAAACTGAGGGGGAGGGGGTACAGGTAAAGGGTTAAATATTTAAACACACTAACTTTTTATAAAACCTATACAATCCTATGAAAAAATAATTGTAGATATGGTATTTATTTATATTTTTCATGAATTGTTTTTACATAAATGTTTTATTCCCTAAAATATGATTATTTTTTCTGTCCAAAAAGATAATTGGCAACAAGCTGGCAGGTAACTTTAAAAATTATCTGCTGATTAATCGGCTTACTGGTTATGATTGCAGTTTTCGAAGAAGGAGGCTCCTGCAGGAAAAAGTTTGCCTGTAGCCCTGCATTGCGTTTATGAAAGTCATTTTATAATAATGACTGTATGACAGACACATAAACTCAGTGTTGGGGAGTAGTTAACTACAAATAGCGTAGCTACTAACTTAACAAAATTTTTCAGTAGCTTGGCAGTAGCTCAGTTGCTTTTTAAACAGTGTAGCTTTTCCAGTAGCTAACTACTTTTTGCAGCAAGTAGTGGTGTAGCGCGAGCAAAAGCTACATTGCTACATTGTCGAGCCTGCGCGAATCAGCGCGATGCAAGGTTATTCTTCTTCTTGTTAGATTACAAACTCATTTTTTGCCATTACCGCCACCTGTTGTTTAATCACGCATCTTGCGGCTAACGGTTCACTGACAGAAGTGGGTTGACGCAACCATTTTATGAATATATAGCAAGACGTGACGGCAGATTTGGAGGATGGAGAAACAACTAACGTTAATTACCCATGGCCTTATTTGTCCAAGTTCAATCAGTATTTTTGAGAAAATGTTCTGCATGCAATTTACGTTGGATGTATATTTCGTTCTCTTGCAATGTTGTAGGCTATTTGTTGCACTTTTGACAAACAGTCAGAGATATGTTAGTGTTGTGTGTAATAAAACAATACAAACTTTGAAATCGTAATTGCATTGCCTTGTTTTAAACACTAAACATTCCTCAGACACTTATTCAGTTATTTGTAATATACGTTGTTCAAAAAGCAAAAGTAGTTTCAATGTAGCTAGCTACTTTTTGATTGTAACTTGTAGTGCAGCTAACTACTTTTCTAAACGGGTAGCTCAACTGTAGTGAAACTACTTTAACTTACGAGTAGTTTGTCAAACTACAGTTTCAGAGTAGCTTCCCTCAACACTGCATAAACTTTGTGCTTTAGTGCAGTGACAATCCTGAAACGAAACTGGTAAAACAATGTGCGTCTCAGCTGTTCAGGACGCAGGTGTGCTGCTCCAGTAAACGTGCTGAAGTCCATCTGACTGGGAGGGCACTGACTGCACACAGACACACACTCGCACACACTCCCCTCTCCATGCATGGGAACCAATCCACTCTGGCTGACACTCCTCCTGTGTCTGTGGCTCTGGAGAGAGAGTGTCTAGGCCAGGCCTGCGAGTGTGCATGCATGAGCGTGCGTGATAGTGCACGTTTCACACGTGTGCCGGGCCTGCCGGCTGTGGACCGGACCGCGGCTGTAAGCTGCTTTGCAAAGGCTCAATAGAGTGTCCGTTTCCTAGAAACACACTGGGATTGCTGTTGCAGATGAGAGCTGTTTGCACATGGTGTTGCAGGACTGTCAAATGCTCAGCCTGAAAAACAACGTGTTCTGTCTCAATGAGTTTCAGACCTGCATGCTTTTGTGTAGTAGAAGTCGAAGTCTTATAAAACTTTTTCTATCACACTTTTCTTTTTTTTTTTTGCCAGTATGCTGTTACATCTGGTGGTATAACTGTAAGTATAATGTTGTGTGGATATTATAATGTAGAAGCCCTGAAGGGGCTGTGCATTATTTTTTTTCTTATGATCTCACCTTAATTTTAGCAACTTAGCAAAAGTAGCTTTCTCGGTAACATTTAATTTCGCTCATGAGAGAAAAAATGAACATGACTATATAAGAACGTAAACCTTAAGTTGGCTGGTAATGAATGGTCTCTATAGTGTTTGTGGTGTTAAAGTTGTTCCCTCCTTCTCAAATATAGTCACTGATTTGGAAGTGGTCTAACATTGAATGTCATTTCAGCTTTAGTTAGTCCCTGGATTGAAGTTAAAATAAATGTGGTCATACTTGATGCAGCAATATACTGTGTTGATTTTGATGAATGATTTTGTTACCGTCATGACCAACAAACAACTTTCAAGTCGAACAACTGATCACGCTGATCACATTTTTAAATTACTTAATTTTTTTTTTGCCATTTTAGAGAGGCTGTGTTCTTACTAAAAGTATTATAAATAAATTCATATAATAAAATATATGTTGTATAATATTTAAAAATAATAAATGAAAATATTAATTAAACATGTATTTGAATAATAATATAAATATTAATACATATATATATATATATATATATATATATATATAGATAGATAGATAGATAGATAGATAGATAGATAGATCACAGTGATTTTTGTATATATAAAACAAACATTAATAAATACTTTAAAATTTTATATATATATATATATATATATATAATATAAACGAAATACTATTTAATTTATCATTAATAAATAAAATATTATTTATTAATTTAATGTATTCATTTACAAAATGGATCTATTGAAAACTTTCACTGCTGACAGTAGTTTTTAATAAAGCAGTCCTAAACTGTACATAATCCATATTTCTCAGTAATTCTGGAACACTTTGTTTCTATATTCTCATCACTTCATCACTCATCAGTAGAAAAAAAATTCCATGTACAATAGGAAGTCGATTATCATTAGGGTACATCCTGTATGCTTTACACATTTGATTTGAGCATTCAGCACAGGAACACCCAAGTAACAACAGGAAAGAAAGGTGTATATTGTGTTTATTTGTGTGAGCAGTGAGTGAATTTGCGAGTGTTCACAGTGTTCTGTGTGTGGTTGTGGTGCCTGTCCTCTGCTGGGAACAGGAATATCAGGTTTCCTCTGTGTGCACAATGTGTACTGAGTGTTTCCTCTATGTTCTCCTGCTGTCAGCACAAAGCAGTGCTACGTCAAGGCAACATGCCTCACTGCTCCTTCCGTTCAAGTGTGTGTGTGTGCTTGAGCTGAGCGTTACCAGCCGCACTCAGTGTGCAGATTTTATTGGACAGGTTTTTATTTGACTGCTTGGCATCTGTTAATTCTCTCTGGTAATACATTAACACCTCAGGAATATGCAAACGGATTGAACTGTTAAACTGTCAGGATTTGAGACTCGGAACAGCAGTGGGGAGGAAACTGAATCAGAGAACAAATAAGCAAAATTGAACCCTCTTCAATATCTTAGTTGTTTCTCCTAGACCAGGAATTCCCAAATTTTCCACCCTGAACACCTTTGACCTAAAATACTCACTTTATGTACCATTTGAAATTAAAAGTTGATATAATTTAACAAGACATGTACATGTTCATGGTTCTCTGATGACTGGTAATGGTCACATGACATGCAGGTAAATACACTACTATTCAAAAGTTTTTATTTTAAAGAAATTAGTACTTTTATTCAACAATGATGCATTAAATTGGTCAAAGGTGACTTTTATAATGTTACAAAACATATCTATTTCAAGTAAATGCTGTTCTTTTGAACTTTCTATTCATCAAAACTCCTGAAGAAAATTTGTCACAATTTCCACCAAATATTAAAGCTACACTGAGTGATTTTTACCCCCCATCTAGTGGTGAAAAGGTTTATGACCATCCAGTGAATATTAGTTTCTGTTTCTCTCAATTCTGATTTCGTTTTAACTCCTACGGTGGCCAGTGTAGTCCAAGATTAACATGGCTTTCAGTTTGACCTCGTCCATGAGTGTTAACTCAAACGTAAACACGAAAGGCTAAGCTTGTATTAACGGGTATGTCCCTCTTTGGCTAATGTACTTTCAAGATGGAGGGGCAACATGGCGACCGACATTAGAACCCCTTACCCGTATGTATTTTCAATGGCATATTATACACTCACGAGAATACTTAATTACTTGAACGAAGTAAATATACATTAATGAGCTCATATATTTTTGAAAGAACTAAGTGTTTTTAGCTGAGAATAAACTCAAAGAGTTACACAGTGTAGCTTTAAAGGGATAGTTCACACAAAAGAAAAAAATCTATTATCATTTATCACCTTAAGTTGTTCCAAACCTGTGTGAGTTTCCTTCTTTTCTGAACACAAAAGAAGATACTTTGAAGAATATAGGTAACCGAACAGTTGTGGGCCTCTCTGACCTAAAAAAAATGTTTTGTTACAGACATTCTTCAGAATATCTTCTTATGTGTTCAGCAGAAAATTGAAAATAAATGTTGGAACAACTTAAAGGGTGAGTAAATGATGACAGAATTTGTATTTTTGGGTGAAGTATCCCTTTAAACAGACATTAAAGACTGAGTGATGAGAATTCAGCTTTTCAGAATTCAATAAAATCATTTCTGAATTTATCATTTCTATGATGATAAATTCAGCTTTATCATCATATATATATATATATATATATATATATATATATATATATATATATATATATATATATATATATATATATATATATATATATATATATATACACTATAGTATATGTGTGTGTGTGTGTATATATATATATATATATTTTTTTTTTCCAATACAGTTGTCTATGAATATATAAATGCATTTTAAAAACATTTCAGATTCTTGTACTGCTCAGAATAGTCAGTCAATATGAGTTTTTCCATTATTAAATGAATGCTAATTCTTAAATTCCCCCAATGGTGCTGTTTTAAGGGTTAACTAAAAAAGGTTTGTGATCAAGGCAAAAAAAAAAAAAAAAAAAACACACACTTTAATGTTCTTAATATACATTGCAGCATCACCTCTATTCTCACAGTGTCTGAAACTATTTGAGAAAATCCTCAGTCGACCAAGAAACCAAAGAAATCCTCAGTCGACCAAGGTCTCTGTCTCTGACTGCATCAGATTAGCCCAAGGTCTGTCCTGCGCTAACGAATGGTGCTGGTTTTAAGGGTTAACTAGATAAAGGTTTGTGATCAAGGCTAAAAAAACAAACAAACAAATTCATGAAACACAGCACTGGTTAATGTTCTTAATATACATTGCAGCATCACGCTCTATATCTCACAGTGTCTGAAAATTACAGGAAATCCTTAGATCGAGCCGTAAGAAACCAAAGAAATCCTTAGTCGACCAAGGTCTTGTCCTGCGCAACGATTAGTCGACTAAAAACAAAAAAAAACAGATGTTTTGATTGAACATTTTTTAAACAATTGTCATAGAGCATTTATAAAACAACAACGAAAAAACATCGAAAATAAATAAAACTATAATAATAATACAATTCTTTGAAAATTTAGTGATTTTTTTTTTTTTTAACTGCAAGTGAGGAGCTCTGTCGTTGGTCTATAGTAACGGTCACAATCGCGCACCTGATCACACCACACGCTACAAAATAATATAACTGCTATCTGCCACATAATGAAAAATCCTAACAAAAGCTCTCGTTACAGGCTGTATTCTTCTTTACTTACAAAGCTATGGGTTAACTTTTGTCCAGCCGATCTGTTAGCTGTTAGGCGTTTTAAAACGACAGACAAAATAGCCTAAAAAACAATCTGAAATCTAGGCTCTGTTGTAAGATAGCATATAAGTTTAATTTTGTTTTGTTACATTATTTAGGCTACTTTCAAATGAGTCAAGTGTACAGATAAAAACCTATTAAGAAAACAATCTATTGAGTCAGTATGATAAAGCCGTTAAAAGAGCTGCTCACGTCTTTTGCGCGCTAAGTTCGATTTCAAATAGGCACGCGATGTGCGCGTCATAATGGAGCAACGCGGTCACCACCGTCGCCTACCTCCACAAAAATGTAGCCAGATAAAAGATTTAGATTTCTTGGACATTCTGTCGATGAAAGTAGCGTGAACTGAATTAATACAGCAAAACTACCTACCGGTACATCCCTTACTGAGCGCGAGCAGCAGCGCAGCCACTAGGTGCGGTTCCCGAGTGTGTTATGTGTGTGCGGTAAACTGTGGCGCATTTAAAGTTGGGGATAAAACATAGGCTAATTATATTTAGAATACAGTAATAAATAACTGCTTTATAAAGGAATATCTATCAGGGAGTAAATCTTTGAAAATGTATTTCTATTGGCAAAAAAAAAAAAATGCGACTGGTCGACCAATAAGAATTTCAGTCGACCAAGACGGCATCGACTGATTAGTTGACTAAAGCCTGGTTCACACGGGACGATTTTAAAATTGTCGGCTGATTTTCCAAACCTGAGAGACCCCACACACGGCGAAAAAAATCACGGGTCTAACAGTTTTGGTCGTTCAGTGTGTGGTGCGCAGCCACACGGCAAAATCAACACATCACACACGAACCGATTTGACTCCCGAGCATTCCCAGGTCAGACGGAAAATCTCACAAAATCCCTCGAGGTAAAACGTGACTTCAGAGTAAACAATCATGGCGGACGAAGAGGATGCAGTGGCGATAGTGTTTAGTTTGTTTTTAATGGAAAAAAACTGTCCACCGGACATTCTGGTGAGCCATACCGCCGGGCGCCGGCTGTTTGATTTTGTTTACCGCCAGTGCTTCCTCTACGCCTCGTCACCTCGCTTTCTGATTGGCTACACGCCACAGTTCACAGGCTGGATGCTCGTTCGTTCCCGGGGGACACCACACACGAGGAGAAATCGGGCCAAAACAATCCAACATGTTGGATATCCCCGATTTGAGATCGGAGCGGTCCCAGCATCCTTCCGAGCAGACGAGAGCAGTCTTAACACACCACACACGGCAGGAATATCTGATCAGATTATTTTACGATAATCGGAGCATCCTTAAGATTGTCGGGAGGGGTGAATCGGGGCTAAAATCGGGCTAATAATCCTGCCGTGTGAACCAGCCTTAAACGACTAAAGTTGACAGCCCTACTACATGAAAGGTAATAATAGGGGCACTTTAAACACTTGTCCCCTCCTTCAGTTTTGAATATTTGGGTTACATCCTCGGCATACATGAAGAGGATTGGGTCGATGGTCAGTTCTGTCATAAATCGCATTAGTTTGTGATGTTGGATTAGTATCATCCATGTCTTCTCTGGTTGGTGAGGGTGTAACAGGGATTGTTTTTGTGGTACATTCCGCTCCCAGAAAAGCCCTTGTGACCCCTGCGGCGTCATGTCAGTGCTAGAGCAGAGGAGGAGGAGACGGAGAGGCCCCACTGGCCTCTGATCCTGGAGAGCAAACCATTCAGCTTCATCCTCCTCCCCCATTCACCCTCTTCAATCCGTCTTCTCTGCTTCGTTAACAGACACTGAGTAAAACAAGAATCACATGTACAGTGATGTACACTGTTTTGGTACAGCCACAACTGTCTGACTGAGCTGGTTTCACTTGTGCAAACCTGTTATCTATGGACTTTGGTGCGTGTGTGTGTGTGTTTGGCTAAAGGGGATTTGTCTTGTGATGGGATTAGGCAGAATAACCCAGACGAGAGGGAGCTACTCACTGGCTTTGAGCACTGATACAGTATCGCCCCAATGCTTCCCTGCTGGGCTTGTGTATGTATGTGTGCAAATGTGTGCATAAGTGCTGCTTGTTTGTCAGTTCTTTATGGTTTGTGATTGTATGGAAAGCCACTGTGTAGTAGTTCTTGATAGGTAATGGTTTTACACAGCATCATTTTGTGGGTTTCTGTTCTAGTTTACAGCTTCAGATCTATGTACGTGATCCAACAGGGACGTCTCTATGGCATTAAAGCTCAAAGTTAGAGTCTTTGACCATATGATACCTATAGTAGAGTAGTCAACCTTCATAGACCTTATTCAGAGCAGCGCCATAACAGGCATGAAAGCGAGGCTGTGAGGGATAGACTTGCTGTGTTTCAATGGCGTTCGCTTTAAAAATTTGTATAAAGCTCCTAGATCACTAAAATTGTCCAAATTCCTTTAAAATAAAGCCAAAATACAGTGAGGTACTTACAATGGAAGTGAAAATGGAAGCGACGTTGTTAGCAATTTAAAATACTCATAATTTTCATTGTACAGCAAAAACGTGATTTGAAAAAAATTGCTTGGTAACTTTTTCTGTGTAAAATTATGTCCAGTTTTACAACTTTGTTGCCATGACAGTACCCAAAATCACCATAGCCCTCAAACCGTATTCACTTTATAGCCCTTAATCCTGTAATTGTGGACTAATGTGGGCACAGAGGACTCAGGTGTGATCCTAATTTTTATTTATTATAAATGTTATCACTGTCTTCGATAAAGTTTTGTCTATCCATTTATGGTGTTTGTTTTTATTTTGGGGGTATTATTTAATTTATTTACTTCAAAAAGTACCATATTTTCTATGTAAATTATGCTTATTTTTTATTTTTTTTTAACTACATTAAAATATCATTCTAATAAGTTCTTAGAACTAAAACTTAAAGATGAAGTGACTTTGCTGTCACCTGGTGTCTTATTTTGGCTTATTTTAGAATGCTCTAAATTACAGTTTTTCCCATTCATTTCTATGGGTGCCCATTTTTTACCCAAAAAGGAGGTTTTTTTTCACCCACTTAACATTGTAGAATTGAGTCAAAAAGAAATTGTGTGTGTTCAGGTCGCAAACTTAGGAAAAGTAGCCATGTCTTGTAGTGCTCAGATCAAGGGAAGTATTTTTTAAAAACAAATCAACTATTTTGCCCACATTTGTCCAGAATACAGTTTTAGGGTAAAAAAAAAATTACAGACAAATTTGACCTAAATAATAGTGCTTTTACAAAATTATAAGCATCACAATTATTTAATTAGTCAAATAACTTTTTGTGATAATCAGTATAATGCCACAAACACTAACAGTGCTGGTATTGTTAACTGAAACTTAAAAATCATGGTAACACTTTAGTCTAGGGTCCAATTCTCATTATTAACTATGACTTTTGCCTCAATAAACTCATAAACTAGTTAGTAAGGTAGCTGTTAAGTTTAGGTATTGGGTAGGACTAAGGGATGTAGAATATGGTCATGCAGAATAAGGCATTAATATGTGCTTTATAAGGACTAATACACACCCAATATCCTAACATGCATGCTAATAAGCAACTAGTAAATAGTGAGAATTGGACCCTAAACTAAAGTGTTACCAATTATTTTTGTTTATTGAAATATAGCTTAAATTCAATTTACATTTTTGATGAAAAACTTAAGTGAAAAATAAATTGAAATAAACTGAAATAGAATAAGTTAAAATAACTAAGCTAAAATATAAATAATAATAAATTAAATGGTAAAAAGCTATATAATTTTTTATAAATGACAAAAGCACATAACAAACTGACAAATACATAAACTAAAATTATTATTATTATTATTATTATTATTTAAATAACTAAGAATATTAATAAATACTATAATTTATAATTAATACTATAATGGCACTGGCCACAAATGCTGTTGATTATTACAGCCTGGAATAGATCCCATGTGGTTGTATTTGCATTACATGCACGACTGCTTGTTTTACAATTCCTTTAAACAGCTTGTTGTACAATTTCACGGATCAGTTCGTATTTCCCAATGTGTCTTTATTCTGTCTGTGTAAATGTTCTTTAATTTGTTTCAGAGCTGATAGCTTATCTTCGCTTCATCTTAAATATGCACTTCTTTTGGAGACAGACAGAAGGTTTTTCATGATGTTATCAGGTGTTTTGTGCATGTTTGATGTAGTGGTGTGATTACCTTCCCTCTATGGCATGTGCTTCATTTAAACAGATCCTGTTCTCAATGGCATCCCGTAGGGGGCAGTATCCCCCCTGCCCCTTCTTAGAGCATATCACTAATTTACCCAGTCATCAGGATTTTGCCAAGATATGTTCCATGGTCCATGATCAACATATTTTGTTGATCCTGGGTCAACATTCCTGTCCCAAAATATAGTCCTTACCCAATCCGTTCCCCTAAACCTAACCATACCCATTACTTTTCCCTAAAATCATAATAATAATAACATTAATTATAAACTTATACATTTTATATAGCGCCTTTAAAAAGTATCTCAAAGCGTTTCACAAAAAATAAAATAATAATAACTTGGTTATTAACCAGTCACCCTGGTTCTAAGCCTAAACTTGACAAACTGTAAACCTGTCCCTCAAATCTGATTGGTTGATTGGAAAGTTGATCCAGGATGAACAAAGATTTTGATCCAGGAACATGTAGTACTTGGTGAAATCACATTCACCAATTTACCCCACTAAAAACATCCCAACAACTTCCTATCTTCCATTATCGTGTGTCAGTAATGCATTGTGTTTCCAGACTGGTTTGAAAGTAAAGAGGGATTGATGTGTCGCCATACAAATTGCTTAATTTAGTCATATTTAGTCAGTGGGAGTTAGATTTTTGTGTTAGTTATTTACTTTTTTTTTCTATTTTTGTGCCAAATATATCCAAGGAATATGCCATGCAGTATGTGTTTGCAAAGTTGTTCTATTAACAGGGAAGGATAGAAGTGTTTATGGGAAGAAGAGTCTATATTAGGGTTAAAGGGATACTCCACTTTTTTTTGGAAATAGGCTCATTTTACCACTCCCCCAGAGTTAAACAGTTTTACCGTTTTCGAATCCATTCAGCCAATTTTCTGATATTTAGAAGAAAATCAGTAACCAGAGAGTTTCTGGTCTCATTGACTACCATGGTATATATATTTTTCCTACTATGGAAGTCAATGAGACCAGAAACCTTTAAGGCAGAGAGTCAGTTGGCCAAATGATGATGCTGTGGTCAAGTTGAGGTGTTTTACTAACCTACAATCAAGTCTTAAATAGTCTTTAGTTTTGTGCTTGTGCTTGCAAACAGATATCATTATCAGATATTGAAATATTCACAGTTTTATTATGAGTCACATTGAATACAGTGATCTAGTACACAAATCTTCAGGGTCAGTGGAAAAGTTTTATTCTGCTTTCTATAAATACTAGTTGGAAATTGGGAGATTAATCCCAGTTAATTATATATTCTGTTTATTTACTGTATTTTTTAAATCACTTCATTTTTATATTCTAATGATGGGTAGAAATATAAAGTAAATATCTTCATTTTTCATAGTATTTTAAAAATGAGATGTATAGCTGTCTTTATTTTTAGAGGAATACAAAAGTTTAAAAAACCCTTAAGTCGACCACAAAGTAAATGGTTTAAAGTTAGAATTAAATAAATTTCTTTTAAATGCATGTTGTAGATCTAATGTTCAATTCATCTGTGCATTCTGTATGTTTCTAAATGTCCTGTTTCAATCAGAAATATCACATTATAGAAATATCACATTATAGAAATAAATTGGGTTGCGCACACCATTTCATGTTGACTTCAAGAGGAATAGTGAAGTTAAAACGGGCATTTTTCTTGGAAAATAATTTGTACATAATGCCAGACAACAAATAATGGCTGTTACAGATTCATGTCATTGAAATTATAATTATTGATGTGTTTGTTTTTACATGTGTCTCCTCTTTTCTCTTCTCCTCTTCTCTCCTGTGGGTAGGAGCCGGGGGGGCTGTACATGTCGTCAGCTCTGGTTTGCATTATGCAGGTCTGACTGCGGGGAGTTTGATTAATGGCTGGAGTCAGAGGGGACAGACACAGGAGCTCAGGGGGAGTTGCACACAACATACAGCTCCGCCAATACAACAACTAGACGTAAGTGGTTTTATCCATTAGCACGGCATTTTCTGCACTGTATTTTGTTTATGCATAGCAACGAAGAGAAACTTACAGCAGATGAATAACAATATTTTATCGTTAAAAGATTATCTCAATTCAAACACCTATACGCGATCTTATTTCTAAATGTCAATGATTTATATGTATATATATATATATATATATATATATATATATATATATATATATATATATATATATATATATATATATATATATATATATACATATATACACACAGAGAGCTCCAGTGCACACACATGGGATCACAGTGCGGTTTCCTGGGCTACATACATGAGGTCACTGAGAACGAACTAGAAGAGACATCTGAGCCAGATGATGTCAGCTTACACTAATCATCACACACACAATCATAAAAGTCATGCACACTCCCAAAAAACACTCCACCCACTTTATGTGTGATCATTTGCAGGATATGACAATGCCGCTGGTGGATATTAATACCCTTTAGCTCATCTGAATGCAGTCGGCACGCAGGAGAAAATATCTGACAGGTGCTATTTTTAGTGCTACAGGCAATCAGACTGGGATCCACTAAAGCTCAATAGCAGCTATTTTGGAGTGCACCACTCACAGAAATAGCTGCGGCATATTGAATCAAGAGGAGAGGGACAAAGAAACCTGGCCGTGGATGTGCACGCACTATTTATAGCACAACGGCAGCAATTAACGCTGCAGAGAACATGGGAGTACACACCACAAATACTGCAGACTCTCAGGCGCTTATGTTTATCCTTCTCTGGCGTACGACACGGTCTGCCTGTGGTATCTGATTTGGGATCGGCTGTGTCTTCATCAGCCTTTGTCGAAAACAAGCATAAGACAAAGAACTTGCTCGATCTAGGTAGTTTTAGAAGTCTTATACTCTGTTTCAACTTTGGTCCAAAAGGGTCTTTAAAGGGTAGTTCACCGACAAAAAATTTAATTCTGTCATCATTTACTCATGCTAATGTTATACCACACCCTTGCAACTGTCTCTCTTCTGTGGAACTCCAAAAAAGGAGAATTACTAAGGAAAACCATAGCTTCTCTCTTCAATATAATGGAAGTTAATGAGTTGAGGGGCTGTCAGGCTCTAAAATGCACCATAAAGTAGTCCACATAAGTTGTACTCTCTTGTCAGCCTTCTGAAGTATTTTGATAGCTTTGTGTGACACAGACCAAAATTAAGTCATTATTCACAGAAATTGTTTTAATGATTCGGTTCAGTTCACAAAACCAGACTGAATGATTTGTTTCCCCAAAAAAAAAAAAACCTTATCTAGTTCTCAAGTTCAACTCACTAACTCACTGATCAAGGCAGTTCCGAACAGTTATTATATAAATAACAACAGTTTTTTAAGTCTAGTTGCCATTCACTGTGGCTGCAAATGGAAAAGAGTGCAGTACATTAATCAAAAATGTGTCTTTGTATTTCACAGAAAAAGTGTTTTGGAACAAAATGACGGTCAGGAAATTATGAAAGGTTTTTCCTTTTCCTGGAGTTGGCAGAAGAATTTAGAAATTGTACTGGCCTTTAATATTTTTTACTGGCCTGAAAATTTATAAAAGTCAAAAAGAGACTAAAAGTCTCTTTTAGAGTAGAATTATTTAAAGGAGCAAAATGCAAGTCTCTGAGTTTTTGCAGAACTACGGCCCCTCTGGCGCCAAACGAAACTGCGTGTGCGCTCATGGAATACATGCACGTTTGCACGAGTTGTTCATAACCAAGGGAGCATCAGCTGCACACTGTGCGGCACACATCTTTTGTTACAGTCATAATGAGGTAATACAGTTATAAATCTGCAAGTCATTTGAAATATATGAAAGGAAAGGCATTTGAGTAAATTACAAACTTATGTAGGCCTATGTGTGTGTGAGGGGAAAACAGGGTAGTAGAAAACTTCAGCTTTTGTTTCCATCAATCTCCATGTTGAACTGTTTTATGTGCTTACTGTATCCACTTATGATTGTATTATTATGGAAACACGTTCATGAACACTTGAGCCCTAGAGCAGACCGCCCGAGATCTCTCCGTTTGTTGAAAGCTTTTCCGATGTCTGACTCATCTTATTCCGATCTTATTGGACAGACAGAAGTTGTATTTTCTTTGTCTTACGTGGAGTTTGCGTTGGGGTTTGTAATGAACTACAAGCCGGTGTCTTTGGGGCTGTTTTACACCTGGCCACAATGCGTTTTCTCAGATCTATTTGATTTATCAAAACGATTCCATTACACCTGGTCGCATAAATGTGTTTTTGCAAAACGGATATTAATCTGATATTCAATTTCCGCTGTTATATACAGATTTCATGAAGTGCACGTCATCGAAAGCAACAGATGACTGCATTTTATGGATCATCGGCTTCGGCTATTTCAAAATCAGCAAAGACAGCAATAAGAGAGAGCGGCAAAAGCTCTGGTATGGAGATCATTTCATTTCTTAAGGCTACTTTTAATGAAGATAGTGGAGGTAGAAGGTAACTTAGTGTTAATATGCGTCTTACTTTCACTTTGATATGCGATAGATTGCGGCACGCTGGCTTGATGAATACACTCGCCGGCTCATCTGAGGTGATGCGCGTCGTCATATATGACTAAAACAACATGACATAGCCTGTTTTCAACAACCAGATGCATTTACACTTGTCCAGTTTCGTCTGGAATACAGCCCAGACCACGTCCTCAAGTGGTTTGAGCTATCGGATTCAAATCCGTCTGGATTCAACCTGGTCTTTTCACGATTCGAATAAGTTATCCGATCACAGAAAACGCATCAAGTGACCAGATGTAGGCTAAACAGCCCCTTTGAATCCATCTTCTACTTTTGTGGAAAGTTGACTAAAGTTGCGTCGCTCGAGTTGTCTTCTCTGATACAGAGAATGGTGGCGAGATACTCTATCCTGCAAAGCATAGGCACATAGCCAGGCGAGCGTGAACGCGCATGACGTCACGCCCAGTCTCAGATTCGAGCCCGAATCCCTCTTATTTATTTTACTGTACAGGATTATAGAGGCGATCGCAGTGATCAGAGAAGGGCTCATTCAGCCCATCAGGCGATCTGTTTCAGCATGTATGGGTTAGAAAACGGTTATTTTTAACATGAAATGTTGCGCAATGCACCTTTAACTGTTTGGCCTAACAGCAATTTGTGACAAACAGGTAACTACCAACATCATACACAAAATATTGTCCATTTCTCTGGTAAACTGCACCTGACTGCAAAAATGCGAAGATGCATCATGATTTAGTTTCTCTTAGGGATGCACCGATATGAAAAATTTGGCCGATACCTATAACTGATATTTCTTTATATTTGAAAGCCGATTACAAAAGTCTCACAATTAAATCCATGTCCCAAGCGCACGATTATAATGATGTTCTCATTATAATGTTGTATAGCCGATATGACAGATTTGCGCTGCACATGTTGTACCGAACCGTATTTTCATTTTTTGAAGAGATTTCAATCATATTTCAAGGACTTCAAAAACATAAACAGTGCTTGTGTCTCAGCTGAAGGGAATAGTACATTATTTATCTGCTTTAATATATCGGCCACATTTTCTTTCCAGGCCAATAATGATAACATTAAAAATGAACATATATCGGCCAATACCCATATGCTGGCCGATATATAGTCCCTAGTTTCTCTCCTTTTTCCATTTTGTTTGCTTAACGCTTGGAATATTCCACGTTTGTGTCACCATTTGAGGTTCTGGAAGAAAAACTTTGATATGGAAATTTCCTTTGAGGAAAAAAGTTGAAGACAGTTGCAACAGCTATTTTCTTTAGTAGATGGTTTATTTATTATCATTGATTCCTTTTTTTAAAGAAGTCTCTT
>JAQIUQ010000738.1:160000-185000 GCA_030378365.1 Hybognathus amarus | reverse complement strand
CTGTGTCTATTAAATCTTTAAACAAAAAAATAACATCGGATCATTGAGAACTGCATTTGAGCTGTTGTAATGTAGGTATGAAACGGCTTCATGAGCAGTATATTCAATCACACAGTATCAGTATTTCTGTGCTACACATTTTTATGTTATCACAGAAGAACTGGGATAAAAATTTATAATTCTGATAAAAACGCTGATGTCTACGGTAACTATTAAAATGAAGGAAATCACTATTTGAAAGTAACTTGGCACTTCAGATAACTGCACCAGTAGGTGGCGACAAGTGACAAAATGTATTTGTCATTGAATCATTCATTCAAGAGATTTGTTCATAAAACACAGATTCATTCAGTTATAGAACAAGTGAAGTCTTTATGAAACATCACTGAAGCTCAATTTCCGAACTCGAACTAGACTCAAGAGATGAACAAATCATTTCTCTTTCTGGTACTGACACCATAGAGTCTCTATGGGACTGACGGGTAGAATGAAAGACTGACCGGCCGAACCCGAACCAGGCTCGAGAGATGAACTAATCATTTCTGTTTCATGTACAGAATCTATGGGATGTTGCGCATGCGCGGTCAACACAAAATGAACAAATCACTCTCTGAGACAACTTGGTAGTCCCAAATCATATAAAAGATTCATTCAAAAGGACACATAACTAGCGACCAGTGCGTTAAAGGAGAACTCTGGCGAACAATGAACCTTTGGTCTAATAAAACATCGGTACCTAGTCAATTGGTCTTTAGCTCAGATAATGCTAGCAACTGGGCATTGACCAAGAAAAAGAAATTGCTAGTTTTTCCCACTAACAAGGCTCAAAATAGCCCCACACTCACACAGTAACATAATGAGTGTCCATACATGCAAAACTTTGTAAGTGTACAGACCGTTTAATAAGAAGATACGTTATAAAGACAGTTCACTTTGCGTATACAGACAGAAGCCATCTTAGAAAATAAGTCTCTATAAGTCAAACCACGAACGTCGTGCTGAGTGAGCTGAACTCTATGAAGTTCAGCAAACTTCTGAACTGTATGAACGGCGTTCGGGGATTCGACTTATCAAGACTTTTTTACGATGGCTCCTGCTGTGTATACATGAAGTGAACTGTCTTTATAAAGTATCTTCTTATTAAACTGTCTGTACACTTACAAAGTTCTCAATGCTTCGTTTTGCATGTAGGGACCCTCATTATGTTACTGTGTTAGTGTGGGGCTATTTTGAGCCTTGTTAGTGGTATAAACTAGCGATTTCTTTTTACTTAGTCAATGCCCCCATTACTAGCATTATATGCTAAACAGTTTTTAGAGATAAAACTCTGTACATTCGATTATCATGAAAACAAATCTCAGAGAATGATCGACTAGCCACCAATGTTTTATTAGACCAAAGGTTCATTGTTCATCGGAGTTCTCCTTTAATATGTTTCATGTGAAGGGTGGGAAATGGCCTACCCTAACTTTTACATTTGTCAGAACCTCTAGTAAATAATCGTAATTTATCAAGAATTGTGCAGCTCACCCACGTCATTCTAAACCTGCATGATTTTCTTCCTTCATTGAACAGAAAATAATATATTTCATTGTGCTTTCATTTGCATGCAATGTGGGGAAATGCCCAAACCCGATCTCATGGGTATTGTAATCGAATTTTATGAGGTGGTTGATTCGTAACAATTCGTACAACCTCACTCTTAACGAATTAGTACCATTTTTGCAAATCTTACCTCATTTTACGAATTGGCCAATTCGGATGAATTCGTACAAATGACCTACCCCTGACCCCGCCCCTAAATCTAACCACCACGTGGCCGTGGGTTTAGACAAATCAAATTAGGTCGTATGAATTACTGCAAATTAGCTACTTTTTAATCACTTGTACGAATTTGTACGAATTGGTCTTGAGATAGTGTTAAATACTTGGTACACCTTTAAATGCTGCTGTTTTTTTATGTTTTCAACTAAAATAATATTTGGGTGTTTTCTGGATGTAGTTAAATTCTGTCATAATTTACTCGCCCTCATGTCATTCCAAACCTGCATTATTTTATTTTTTCATTGAACACAAAAGAAGATATTGTCTTTGTGCTTTCATTTTAAATGCTGAAAAGCACAGAAAAGTATTGTAAATCTGGTCTAAATGATTTCTGAGTAATATTTGAGCAAACAAAAACACCATATGATTTGGGGTGAACAATTCACTCCCTTCCCTATATATGGTCCTTGTGAGAGATACTAAGAAAGATGCCGAGAGGGGGTTGTGAATGGAGCTTTTTTTGTCTCTTTGTGACTCTAAAAGGCTGTGTTGGACCGTTCTCGTGAATGTGAAAGAGTTGGGAGGGTCCTCAGTAGTGATCTTTCGGTGGGGGTGGAGGGGCAGAACTCGGCGCGTGAGGATTTATTGTGTGGAGAATGTGTTCTGCTGACTAACGACATGACAAGATGTTCCCGGCTTTATCGCACCAGTTGCACACTTCTTCTCTTTGTGTTTTGCCAGCTGCCTATGCTGGTGAGGGGGAAACTGGGGTTTTGAAAGGGTGTGTGTCAGAGTGTGTGGTGTGTATGTGTGAGTGAGGAGGAGGTGGAGGCCAACTGGACACAGGCCTATTCTTTTTCAATTCTTAATGCAAAGTCGGGAGTCTCAGATCTTTCCACCATCTCACTCGCACACACAAATATATCATTGTTGGAGAGTAAATAACTGAAAGTAGAGACATTGCTAATGCTAATGACTTAGTTTCATCTGTTCGACAGCTCAACTGTTTCAAGTAAATGTAGCTTTTCCAGTTACAAACTACTATTTCTAATGAACACTGTAAAAAGTGATCACCTGACTCCACTTCAAAAAGAGAGGAAACCCATTGCCTTAAAATTAAAGCTACACTGTGTAACTCTTGAGTTTATTCTTAGCTAAAAACACTTCTTTCAAAAATATATGTGCTCATTATTGTATCTTTACTTCGTTCAAGTAATAAAGTATTCTCGTGAGTGTATAATATGCCATTGAAAACACATATGGGTAAGGGGTTCTAATGTCGGTCGCCATGTTGCCCCTCCATCTTGAAAGTACATTAGCCAAAGAGGGACATACCCGTTAATTCAAGCTTCGCGCTTTCGCGTTACGTTCGAGTTAACACTCATGGACGAGGTCGAACTGGAAGCTATGTTAATCTTGGACTACATTGGCCATCGTAGGAGTTAAAACGAAATCCGAATTGAGAGAAACAGAAACTATAATATTCACTGGATGGTCATATACCCTTTTACAGCTAGATGGGGTACAAATCACTCAGTGTATCTTTAAGTAAATAAACCTAATGCATAATTGAAAAAAAATATGTGGAATTGTCAGGTTCAAACTTATTTTTTTCAATTACGTATAATTTTAAGACAACAGGTTTCCTCACTTTAAGTTAAGTCAACTGATTACTTTTTACAGTGGCATAGTATGACAAAAGTCTAATTTGCTTATTTTGATATATTTTGCGCACACAACTTTACAGCCAAGCAAACAAATGCATACTCATCTCGTAATGTATTCATATACTTTTATTCAACTCTGGGTTGATATTTGGGAGTTTTCTGGTTTAATTAGTTATATTTAGGCTAGGCTATAAATCTACATGTCTTTAAATTATATTTAAAATGTATTGTTGCCTTTAATCTCTTAGATCCTTTCTTTAGCAACCTGTAGCATTAACTACTTTTTCAAATGGGTACAGTTTTGTAGCTTCCCCAACAGACACAAATATGCACGCCCGCGCACACACACCCTGTCCCAGCTGCATTTTTGAGTGCCAGGGGTGAAGCAGGGAGCAGAGGCAGGAAGAGGAGGGGACGGGGAGGAGAAAGGGCCATCCTATAGTCAGGCTGGTTAGTAGAGACCACAACATCAGCATGTGAGTGCTCCAAACTAAAGGATCTCTCTCTTTCACTGTCTCAGCCTGGCTGTCTCATGCTCTCTCACTGTCTGTGCTGGAGCCAGACTCACATGGTGTCACATGTGAGAGCTTGCTGTTTTCCCCTCTTTTTTCAATACATCAAGACATGTTCTCTGCCATCTCTCTCTTTGTCAGCTGATCTGAAGGTTCAATCTACCAGAACAACTGTATACATTTCCCTTCACCCACCCTGACCTTTAAATGGCCTTTCATAACCTGATTATAGAGGAAATTAGTAGAAGAATCTGCAGAGTTGGCTGCCATTCAGATAGTTCTACACATCCGCTAACACTTAAGTTGTTTGTTTGATAAGTTCTTTGACAATTTTGAATATCATTTTAACATTTATTTTTGTTGGAATTTATTTTTATTTCAGTTTTAGTAATTTTAGCAGGCTATTTCAGTTAGCTGCCAAATCAACATTTCTAAATTTTTAAATGGTTATTTCACCCAAAAAATAAAAATTAAGTCATTAATTACTCACCCCATGCTGTACCAACCCCGTAAGACCTTCGTTCATCTTCGGAACACAAATAAAGATATTTTTGATTAAATCTGAGAGCTGGATCACTCCTCCATAGACTCCCTGAAGGGACTGGCTCTTGACGGCCCATAAAGTCATTAAAGAAAATGTTTAAATATTCTATGTGCCTACAGCGGCTCAATTATAAGTTTATCAAGCGACGAGACTACTTTTTGTGCGAAAAAAAACATAAATAACGACTTTATTCGACTATTCCATTACTTCCTTATGGGCGCATGCGTGAGAACTGAGATGACGACGTTCTTCTTCGACTACTTTTTGTTACCCGCTGCTCACCGCTTAGGGAGTATTACTGCCACCTACCGTATCAGATGATGTGCTGATATAGCTGGAAGTGCAAAACTTTCTGTTTACAAGCAGAGGAAAATGCGCGATGTACATACGCTTTTCAATTACCGTATTTTCCGCACTATAAGGCGCACTTAAAGCTTCTCAAAAAACTCAAAAGTTTCTTTTATCTTCTCAAAAAACGACAGGATCATCATCTTATACGGTAGGTGGCGGTAATACTCCTAAGTGGTGAGCAGCCGGTAACAAGAAGTAGTTGAAGCCGCCGGAGTTCTTCGCCATCGTTCAAAAGATTTACCGATGTAAATTCGGAACTTGGCACGTTCTTAATCCGATTCCTCCTTTTTAATTTGTTTATCAGAATGTCGTCTCTTTGGTCGTGTGTCGTCCATTTTTCAAACTTTCCTCTGATGCTTCTCTCTCCTTCACACACACACACCTTCATGTGCACGCGCACTAACCCCCCCAGACCCACCCTCAAATACTTCTTGCCAGTGATTGGCTGGAACACTGTTTGTTAGGTTTCGTGGTCCGGGTGAGACACGATTGTTTTTGTTGCCGTTTGTGGAGCCTGTGGTGTCTACAGAGACTGCGTTTTTTTACAGTGTGTCTAGGGGACAGGCAGCTAGCCGATAGTGAGGAGACGTTTGCTGTATGTGACAAAAAATGTTTTGGCTCCACATCGCTTAGAGAACCTTTAAATCAAAAATATCTTCATTTGTGTTCCGAAGATGAACGAAGGTCTTACAGGGTTGGTACAGCATGGGGGTGAGTAACTAATGACTTAATTTTCATTTTTGGGTGAACTGAACCCTTTAAGTTTTAAGTCAAAGTTTAGTTTTGGTTCAGTTTTAGTCAAAAAATAAACCCTGATCATGTTGTATGCTAATCCAATTTAGAACTTGCCCATAAACATGCTTGTCTTTGTTGTTCAAAACGGTCCTGAAGATTTCTTGCGCTATACTAGACTGAGTAGCTGTAGCTGACTACAGTATCTGCAGGTGTAGGAAATCCAGGTGGTTTCTCCATTTTGAGCTACAGGGCCCGAGATTAAGTAACTGTTCCCCTGAGCATGTCTATCTAGGTGAGATCGCTGCGAGGATAGACCTGTTATGTATGGAGCCTCCAAAGGGATATGATGATGAAAAAGTAGTAAAAACTGTTCTCAAGGGAATGCAAACGTTTTGCGAGGGAACACAAAGTTTCTTGGCAAAATTTGAAACATTTGCAAGAGAACCAGTCATTGACATAATTTTTCCTCCCATCTCTTCCATCACCATGTCCCTTTAGGGGCACCGTAAATATGCCTTCTGCCTGTATTCTCTGCCAGCCCTGCAATGGAAAGTCACAGTTCTTGCATTTTATCCCCTCTGATAGTGAACTATTTTCCTGATGTTGAACGTTATGAAGAATTGATTGCATTGTCAAGTACGTGTCAATTGTTATGACCCAAAGACTAACATTCTAATTTTATGACATTTAAACGGCCTACAGCTTGTGTGCTTTGTTTTATAAGGGTAAGTCCATAGTGACATCACGGTAAATGCTAAGAATAAGAGAAGAGAGGATGGATTTCCCTGTTCTCTTCTGGCAGGAACGTCCCGTCAGTGTTGCTAGTGTATCAGAGTAGTAACTATAGTAGGCCTAGCCTAAGTGGGGATATTGTTTGATTTATTTTTTTTTGCTTCTGTGTACAAGATGGTATAGAGCAAAAAGGAAAAAAGAATGGGAGAGAGAAGTTGAAACTTATTTATATATAATATATAAAATATATATAAGGTTGAAGCCTTATAATACTGTTCAGAAGTTCAAATTTATTTTTTTTGATAGAAATTAATAGAATGATGCATTTAAATTTATCTAAAGTGCAGTAAATACATTTTATGTTACAAAAAATATATAAAGTCCTTTTTTACATTCCATTCATCAAATAATCCTGCATATTGGAATGATTTCTGAAAGATCATGGGACACTGTAGACTGGAGTAATGAAGCTGAAAATTCAGCTTTGCTACACACTGTAAAAAAATATTTTCATGATCACAACATTTTTTCATTTGTCAAATCAACTTAGATAATTTATATAGTTCAGAGAACATAATATTTTGAGTTTCTGATTATGAAATCAATCTCCTTCATTGTATTAACTAAATTTTTCCATTTCAATGAACTTATTTTTAAGGCAACCAGGTTACTTATTTTAAGTTAAACCAACATTTTTTACAGTGCACAGGGGTAGCCTAAGTTACATTTTGAAATAAAATAAAATAGAACAGTTTTTTTAGGCAAAACACTACAGGTGAATAGGGTAAACAATTTAAATAGTTACCACCATATTTACCTAGTTGATTGATTACATTAAGAAAGGGTGAAAAAGGGAAATGGGACTTTTCTGAAATGTCGTATTTTAAAAAAGCAAATGAGCTTTAATATGCACTAATTTGCATAGCTTTCCAGAACAGAAATCTGAATAAGGTTCAAAGTTCATTTTTCACTTTGTTCACATAATAGAGGTAAAGGTTTTTACTGAGGGAGTTTTGGATTTATCACTTCATAAAAAAAGTATAAAATCAGACAAATTATATATGAATAGACCCTCAGAAAAATCTTTTCTGAAAACGGTTTCTAGCTCAGTCCGTGAAAAACAATTCATTTTCAGCTTTTAAAGACATATTGTTGGAATGTAGATTCAAATAGATTCAAATAGTGTAAAAACAATTAAACATGTATTTTGGATGTTTTCTGAAACAATTATCAAAAAAACTGCTGTTTATAAAAAAAAAATTTGACTGTAGTGTCTGCTTAAAATGTAATACTTCACATACTTACTTTTGCTTCTGTGTTTTTTGACCAAATAAATGCAGCCTTGTTCCTGCCACTAACATCCCCAAATTGGAATTGTTTTCAAACAGGTTTCCCAAACATTTTTCCATTGCTCAGATAAGAAGATAATCCCGCCCTAAAGTCATGGCTTAGCCAGTATTGCTGGACGAAGTTGCAGATAAGCAACTTAAATAATAAGTTAACATACATAGATAGGATGATAAGATGTTACATAGATGAGATGTTTATGTTGACAAGTCATTTAAGATCCATTGTCATGATTACAGTGCTAAACCATAATTCTCATTACTGGTGCATCTCCTGGCCCATTTAAGAGCATGTCTCCGTCAAATAGCCGTCTAACACATATTGCACTTTAGTTTGTTGTGTTATCTGGGCCTTGTATTAAACATGTGTATTGCACATTTCAGTTGTTGTATGACATTGGCAGTGCCTGAGCTTGGCTACATGCCACTGAATCGAACGGCAGCACACGAGAAGACAATGAATGAGTTTGTTCTCCTGTCAGCAATCTCCAGACCCCATACAAATCACCTGTCACATTACGCAGAGCTCTAGATTCCACACGAGCATTCAATCACATGCTCTTGAACAGAGATAAACCAACACTCGGAAGATTGGCAGACAGGCGGGATGCTATCTAGGATGTCTCATTATATCGTATTCTTCTTGACACTGGAAAACATGATAAATCCCATAAGTTTTCTTTCTGTGTTGATGTATTTATTGGAAAGTTTTGGTTGTGACATAGCATCATTTATTGCCTTTAGATATATCACAGCTAGTGGAATTAGGGGGCAGTGCATTCTCATAAAGAACATTTGATTGGACAAAAATCTGTCTAGTGCAGGATGTCATCATCAATATTTTTGTTCTATTCTTTCAGAAGACAGAGGCTGTACTTCAGTGGGTCTTAAAACGTTTTGACTCGAAGCCCCTGTTGTCTTACAAAATATTCAAAGGATCCCTGATATAGGTTATTTCTGGTATTTCTGGTGTAATTGTGATGCTTGTTTTGTAACTTTTTTTATAAACAAACTGGGGATGAATTAAATGAATTAACTACAATTCATTTTGCAATTTCAAAAGTTTAAAAAACTGTGTTCTTCAATTAGAGGGCTAAATATTGTCATTAATTACTCACCCGCATGGTGTACCAAATCCGTAAGTCTGTCGTTCGTCTTCGGAACACAAATGAAGGTTTATTTAATGAAATCTAAGAGATTTATGTGCCTCCATGACAGTCTACACAACTACCACTTTCAAGCCCCAGAAATGTAGTAAAGATATCATTAAAGTAATCCATGTGACTCCAGTGGTATGACCTCAGCTTTATGAGGAGACCAAGTGGTTTGCGCAAAAAAAACATAATTTACCACTTTATTTACAAAATATTAATTTCCAATGCACATTCACGCAACAACGGTTTAACATAACATGCATGAGTTGGTAAAGTGGTAAACAGTTTTTTTTTTGCAAACAGTGCACTAAAGCATAACCCTTCATAAAACTGAGGTGAAATTTGTCACACTTATTCAGTTGTGTTTGTTCTTCGTTTCGTTTTCATGAAATTTTAGTCAGTTTTCACATGTGTTCCTTTGTTAGAATTTCCCACCACTCATCAGTTTATATGGACCCTAATCTTCACCACAGCTGTTCATCATTTAGTTAATCATCAAGTTCCTCTCCTTCATTCTGTGTTTGTTTGTCTGTATTTATGTTTGCATTTGTTTTACGCACACTCTTACACGCTCTGTGTTCTTTTATTTTAATTTTATCTTCATCATCATCAACAAATTTTGACAACCACCAGAGTCACATGAGCCCCTTTCACACAACGCGTTGATCCCAGGAAATTGCCAGAACACCTTCTGTGTGAACGCAAACACGACCCGGGATTGATACCGGCATCGATGCCGGGTTGGGGACCTAGTAACATTGTCGGAATCAGTCCTGGAACGCGCGCTGTGAACAAAAGCCAGGACCAATGCCGTAAGGGGTGTGTCATAGTGATGACGTTTGTGCCATCGCGCGACTCTGTTGCTCTTAGAGGAAAGTTTGTGTTCGTCATCAACATGTCTGCAAACTGGAACGAAGCAGAGACCAGGAGCTCCTCACTATCCGCGCTGAAGCTGAGATCGTTCACCAGCTTTGTGGAACAGTATGCGCGTTTTTGATGCGTGATATTTACAGGTTGTGTGTGAACTAGGGCTGGGCGATATGACGATATTATCGTATATCGACGATGTCTCGCAAGTATCGCGATATCGATATTCGAAGTTGTTTCCAGACGATAATCGTCAAAAAAAAAAAAAAAAAGACAAACATATTTCACATAGCCCTATAGTTATACACATATTTATTTACATGCAATAGCATGATTTAAATATTTTCTGTAGGCTAGTAGGGTTAGGAATAGAAAATCGATTCTTCTTGATGGCATTCTTTAAGCGCAAGACGCGAGAGAACACTTCTGCATGAGCGCTGTTTACTGAGCAGCACACAGCCGCTTCTCGTGCACGGACAAATGTGCATACAATATCACACACATATACTTCTTGTTAATTTATAGAATGAAATAATAAACATGATTAAACATCAGAAGAATTGTTTCAACCATGGAAAGACGTCATTACACATCTTTTTTCAAGTTCAAATATCCCTCAACCTGTAAACAGAGTCGGTAAGCAGGCCTGTGTCTATTGAATCCGTGCATTGACAGCCTGTACTCGGTGCCAATATTTGAAGTTGATAAAAGAACAAAGGATAAAGAAAATCTCTCGCTGAACTTTTACAGCCTATGCCTAAACTTAATATTGTGTGCCTGTTGTTCGGCGCTGACTGATCCAACTGCAACATCAAGTCTGTGTTGGACTCAGCATGCAACTTTAAGATGTGTTACCTGTCAAAGATCATTTATCACTTTCGTAATTCTGCTAAACATTTTTTCCTGGAGTTCTTGATTTCATATTTTCGTTCTACAGACGAAAAAAATAATCCTGTTAATTCAGAATAGCAGACATCTCCAATATTTTATTTTGGTTTAGTATAAAAGTTCATCAGAAAAGTAACTTTACCCGTTTCTGAATATTAATTTAAATGTTGCACATAATAAACAGGCCTTCTAAAAAATAAAAACATGACCATTGTAATTAAAATAAAAATTTCGTTATATTGCAAACGGATGAAGAAATTGCGTTGCTTTGAATATCTCATGCACGCGTTCAGAGTTTGTAATGTTGGGAGGTCGGTTACAGATATCGAGCGTTATACTTTGCTTTAGATTAAAACATGAACAAAAACACATAAATAAAATACCCAAATATATAGCCTAATTATTAGTAACTTATGTTTCTAAATAAATAAAGCAGTAATTTTTATTGAGCGGCTTAAGTTTTTGCTCATGCAGAACAAAACAATTGGTTTTAAAACCTAATTTTAGAAAAAATAAAATAACAAATATATTATAGTTTGAATACAAGTTTTAAAAAAAGCGCACGTTATAATTAGGAAATTAACTTAGGCTATCATTAAATCAGTCGATAACGCTAAAGAAAAAGAAAAGAAAAGAAAAGAAAGAGACCGGACCTTAAAACAAATAAGCACCTGTCACCTTGAGATCAACACGCATTCACTGTTCTTACAATCATCAAATTCGGTTCTGTTCTGTTCTCTATTCAATATTGTAAGCTATATTATATATTGAATTATACATTATATATATGAATTATATTATATATCATTTCTCCTCGCAAACGAAATTCGTTTCAAATAGGCGATGTGATAAGAACAGTGTGGAAATTTTTAGCTAACCACTCAAAGCTAATGATTTATGCTCGTTCAAGCTCAAACTAAGCGAAGTAAAACCTTTAACGTGCCAATCATTAAATTAAACTAGCTGAATTCCTGGCTATCATTAGATAAAGTGCAGCCAGACTCAACGGGGCTGTTTACACCTGCCACTTCATGCGTTTTCTCAGATCGGAGCTGATTTATCTGAACTCTTGATTTATCAAAACGATTCCATTACACCTGGTCACATAAATGTGTTTCTGCAAAACGGATAGCCTAAATCCGATCTTCAATTCCCCGCTATATACAGATTTAAATGAAGTGCACGTCATTCGAAAGCAACAGATGCGCTGCATTTTATTGATCATCATCAGCAAAATCACCAAAGACGGCAATAAGAGAGAGAGCGCCAACTGCCTGGTGGTCAGATCATTTCGTTTCTTTACTTTTAATGAAGGTTTAAGATTATGCGACTTACTTTCACTTTCATTTGCGATTGCGGCGCGTTGGCTTAGACGCTCAGCTGCTAATCTGAGGTGATTGTGTGCAGTCGCGCCGTCATATCTGACTAAAATAACATGACATATGGCCTATAACACGCGGCGGGGCGTGTTGGGGGCGGGGCTTGGTAGACGATATTATCGGATATCGCTGATATTTTTAAGGCGATTATCGATAAATATTTTTGACATATCGCCCAGCCCTAGTGTGAACGCACTCCGATCCCGGCAAATCACCGGCAGTGTGAATGAACCAAAATCAAACAATCCCGGGACAAATGCCGGGACACATTATCCGTGTGTTTTCCGGAATCTATGTGTGAAAGGGGCTATGGAGTACTTTAATGATGTCTTTACTACATTTCTGGGGCTTGAAAATGGTAGTTGCATAGGCTGTCAATGGAGGCACGAAAACTCTCGGATTTCATCAAAAAGATCTTCATTTATGTCTTGAAGATGAACGAAAGTCTTATGGATTGGAACGAAATGAGCGTGGGTATGACAGATCCCTTTAAAAACAACAGTTTTTTTAATTATTATATTATATAAGAAATGCATTTCAATGTATTTAAACTGGCAGAGGATACCAGCTTCCTGTGCCTGTATATCCATGCCTGGCTTTTCTCTGTTGTAGCAGTGCCTCATCATACTCTACACACTGAACTAGACAGATTATCTCTGGCAAGGCAGTGATCTAGACAGATTATCACTTTTTTTCCTACCGCTGCGACGGCGACCCATGACTGTCCTGGTCATCAATATTTACTCTTTCAGGGAGGTGAACAAAAGCATCGGCTCGGGTTTGGACAAAAGCGAGATGTTCTGTTCTTGTACATTCAGGTCAGTGATCATTATAGTTTGGGCTGGAAGGAAAAGGACAAGTCCTGTACCCTTGCTCAAAGCAAAAGGCCACTAAATCAATCTCCCCGTCGAGATTAAGAGTTCAAAGGCCATGATCTTGTCGGAAAATGCATAACTGAAAAGCCTTGTGTCTTGTACCCAGGTTTTGACCTTATTAGTGGGTTCTATTAATGTTGCGCGTTTAGTTTTGCAAGTATTGTGGCAGAGACCTATATATGTTTTTATAGGGATAAAGGAAATTACTATGATTAAGGAAGACGTTGGTCAACTGAAACGAAGAACCATCCTTTTAAATCAAGAGAACTCAAGCAGAGACGCTTAATGTCTTTAGAGCTAAAAAAGAAAAAGGCCTGTGGGTTTGTGCTTCATTCTCTTTGACCTGCTCTATATTTAGCTCAATCCCATGGCTTTCTGACTGACTGGGCAGCACTGGTCATTTGCGTGATTATAACAATGCCTCACTTTTTGGCAGTGTGAATATACGAGGAATTATAATGGAGCCATTTTTGAGTGATTTATTTGGAGAGAAACAGCTTTTGTTGAAGACAGAATAGTAGGGGATGCTGAGAAGCTGAATGCTTTATTTTATTACCGTGCTGTTTAGGAGTTCCCTAATTGTTCTTTGTATTTTAACTGTTTTCTTGTTTAACACCTTGAAGAAATGGAGCTAATTAGATGAATTCACAAATTAGAGCTTCATTATCGCTCAACATTAGAAAGCATTACAAATGCTTTGTTCCTAATCCTCTGGAAATGTCATTAGCCCATAGACAGATAGCTTACAGTGTAAGTGTCACAAAAAGTCGGGCATATGGTTGCCAGGGCAACTGTGACATCACTTCAGACAAAGTGATGCATGAAAATTCAAATAGCTGGGGAGCGGTTGCTAGGTGACCTGAACTCGGAGAAGCCATCGGGCAGCAACCAAACTGATACTGGTGTTGTGAACACTGTACTTGAGTGGCACCCTGTGGGTCTATTAGCCTGTTGGCTCAGACTTGACTTATCACTGCGGGTGGGGGGAAATCAAGCTTATTGTGCATTTGTAAACCCCTTTTTGAAAAAAAAAACACATTTGCTGATCACAGCTGCTTTTAAAATCCCCATAAAATCGCATGACAAGTTTAAATTTAGATTAGAATTAGATTACAACAGGAACATATCAAAGAGATTTCTTTCTTTAAGAAAAAATGGATCGCAGTTGGAAAGGGGCATGGGGCATTTTTATTCTAGAGATCACTTTATTGGACAAAAATCTAGTGTAAGATGAGTCATCAATATTTTTGGACTGTTTTGTTGGAAGAAAATGACAATTTTAAATGTGTGTTACACTCAGAAAAAAAGGTACAAAAGTCGTCACTGGGGCTGTACCTTTTCAAAAGGGAAAACTTTTGTCCATTTTATGTACTGAATATGTACATTTTAGGTGTTAATATTTAAATTTTAGGTGCTAATATGTACATTTTAGGTGTTAATATTTAAAATGTAGGTGCTAATATGTACATTTTAGGTGCTAATATGGACATTAAAGTGCTAATATGTACATTTTATGTACATTTTAGGTGTTATTATGTACATTTTAGGTGCTGACATGGACATTAAGGTACTAATATGTACATTTAAGGTGTTAATATTTACATTATAGGTGCTAATATGGACATTAAGGTGCTAATACAGACATTTTAGGTGCTATTATGTACATTTTAGGTGCTGATGTGGACATCAAGGTACTAATATGTACATTTTAGGTACTAATATGTACATTTTAGGTACTAATATGTACATTTTAGGTACTAATATGTACATTTTAGGTACTAATATGTACATTTTAGGTACTAATATGTACATTTAGGTATGAATATGTACATTTTAGGTACTAATATGTACATTTTAGGTACTAATATTTACATGATTTTAGTTGCTAATATGTACATTTTAGGTGCTAATATGTACATTTTAGGTGCTAATATGTACCATTAAGCCAGGTACCAATATGCTCCCTTTAGGTACTTTTGAAAAGGTACAGCCCCAGTGACAGCTTTTGTACCTTTTTTTCCTGAGAGTGTAGGGATACACAATAGTAGAATTGATAAAAGTGATAAATGATTGATTAAAATCATTTAAATAAAATTAATTTTAATAATTTAAATACAATTTTAGATTAAATAAAATAATACAATATGTACATAATAAAATTAAATGCAATAAAACATTTTGTACAGTGAATTTAAATAGAATTTTATGTTTTAAGTTAGTGTTTGATGACCGCAAAGGTAATCTAAATGTAATATATTTTAAATGTGACTGTGAATGTTACCGATATATGCATCCGTAAAGGGTTAAGTTCACCCAAATTAACATTTTGTCATTAATTACTCACCCTCATATTGTTCCAACCCGTAAGACTTTTTCATTTTCAGAACTTTGTAAATCTTTTTATATCAATCTTTTTTGATCAGTTTAATGCATGCTTGATAAATAAAAGTATTCATTTCATTAAAAAAACTTTTTAACAGTACTGCATAAGCAATATTTTGTCAACAACATTTTAGCATACTAGCATACTATTGGTGACATCAAAGCAAACAGACATAGACTAAAAAAGAGGTAGACTTATTAATCGGTCGGTCGATTAATCGTGTTAGCAGCAAACCTAAATATGAACACGTTCATGAACTATTGTTCATTGATCGCGTTCAGGCACAACACTGACCGTTAGTTAGTAGCTGGATTATACATGGTTAAAATGCTGGTCAAACAGTTTAAAGTGTGACTGTATTTCACTGTAGACTAAAAGGTCCAACAGCGGGATGCCGTTGTCTGAAGAACAACAGACAGACGAGTGCGTTGTGGCGCATTTGAAGTTTTTGTAAAATATCATTTTCCCATCTATTGGTTGTTTTTGGCGTTCAACAGCAATTTACTAGTGAAATGTTATTGTTAGAAGTTAAATTAAATAAAATATAATAAATCTTATATATATAAAAATTTAAATCATTTAAAGTTTTTTTTCCTCCTTTTTTGGTGATAATTAATTATGTAATTAGGTATTGTCTATGTTAAATAATTATCATTTCTTTTACATTTTATCTTTCAAATAGAGGTTAAAAACAAAGCAAATATCAGCCAAAATAAATCGGCAGCATTAATCGGCCATTGGCCAACCCGGATTTCAAAAGATCGGTATCAGCGTGAAAACAACCCATAGTCGATCGACCTCTAGACTAAAAGCCACAAAATGCTCATTTTATTCCATGTGGTCTTTAATGTCAAGAGAGATTAATTTCAACCACCATTTTCAGCATATTAAATGATTTAATCAAATAATCAGCTTTTAACTGTAGTGTTCACCCTCCGCTGAACACTACACTGAAATGATCTGATCTGCAAAATCAGATTGTATAAGTATCATCCGTATGTAGGTTATTGACGATCCACGAGTGCTCATGGTGACGGAGGCCTGTGTCAGGGTACATGCTTCATGACTCAGAATGAGGTCACTGCATCTCTCCCACTGCTTAGTGGGACACTGTTCTCTTTCCCTCTCTCATGACTCAGATCTGGCAGCGGAGTTGTGAATGAACAGTGTCTCACCGTCTGTTTCATCGGTGCTGTATATAGAGAGCGGATACCACTCGCTTCAGGATCGTGACACACACTCACACCTACCACCTGCCAAATCAGAATGAAATCACACTCAGGGAGGCAGAACAGAGAGAACCAGAAGCACAAGGCTGGTAATCATGTTCAAATGAGATAAAATACTTTTTTCTCTCACAGAGAAAAAGGCACATAAGATTTTCCATTTAACTCTGTGAAAATCTAGAGAGGTTTGAACAGTAGGGGATGAATTTCAGTCGTGACTCAGTTTAAACCGAAATTAGAATACAGAAAGAAACAAAGGGCGCTGATGAAATTGTCTCTCTGTGTGTGTGAGTGAACACCCCTGATGATGTTTGTAGATCTTCAATTTAGATATGCAGAAAGAATATGCAGTGCTTATGCTTTTATCACCAACAGGACCCAAAATATAGAGAAACATATCTTGTGGCGTAATCAGTGGCTGCTACTATTGATTCATTCTGATATCTTTGTGTGGCCTTTTAAACCAGAATTTTGAGTGAATCTCAGGACCATGTCAAAGTCGCCTTTCACGCCACCAAAATTGTAAAATAATAGTTTTGTCAAAAAAAAAAATGAAACCCGTTTCCGTATTTGCCAATTTGACTTTATTTTCATGATTTGTTTTATTGTTTTATTATTTTCAACACCACATTTCCCCTAATATTCTTGTTACCATAATGTAAAAAAAAATTCTAATTTTAATTAAAAAAATATATCTATATATCTTATTTTAAACTCCAACTTATATAAATGTCATACAGTACCTTACAATACATACATATGGTTACATTTGCCTAGTGATTATGCAAAATCCGAATACCGATGTTAGACCACTGATTTATACTGTCATGACAACACAAGTTTTTAGCATGGTAATGGATATTGCAATATTGATAAAATTGGTCTTGACAGAATAGATCTGCTACTGCTGCTGCTGTTATTTCTGCTGTTGCAGAGCAAGTAAGGGACTTGCTACTATCAATATACACTCACGGAGGATTATTAGGAACACCATACTAATACTGTGTTTGACACCCTTTCACCTTCAGAACTGCCTTAATTCTATGTGGCATTGATTCAACAAGGCACTGAAAGCATTCTTTAGAAATGTTGGCCCATAATTGATTGGATAGCATCTTGCAGGTGATAGAGATTTGTGGGATGCACATCCAGGGCATGAAGCTCCCGTTCCACCACATCCCAAAGATGCTCTATTGGGTTGAGATCTGGTGACTGTGGGGACCATTTTAGTACAGTGAACTCAGTATCATGTTCAAGAAACCAATTTGAAATGATTCGAGCATTGGCAAATGGTGCATTATCCTGCTGGAAGTAGCCATCAGAGGATGGGTACGTGGTGGCCATAAAGGGATGGACATTGTCAGAAACAATGCTCAGGTGGACTGTGGCATTTAAACGATGCCCATTGGCACTAAGGGGCCTGAAAGTGGGCCAAGAAAACATCCTCCACACCATTACACCACCACCAGCCTGCACAGTGGTAACAAGGCATGATAGTTCCATGTTCTCATTCTGTTTACACCAAATTCTGACTCTACCATCTGAATGTCTCAACAGAAATCGAGATTCATCAGACCAGGCAACATTTAAAAAAAAAAAGTTTTTAAACCCTGATTATTTTTTAAGGGTTCATTAGTCTTCAATCCATTTGAGTATTTACAAATGTACCTTGTTAATTGGCAAGCTGACAATATAAACCTATTAAAATACTCAAAAACAATGAAAAAATGTCTGCCAGCCACCATTAGACTCTTGTATGGTTAAGTTGAAGAGCTACAGTGCTGTGGTGTAATAGGTTTGGATCTGTTTAACGTGACTTTACGCAAACACGCATGACTTCATCACATCTCTCTCCTGACCATGTGTCAAAACAGCAGCGGAATAATCACTCAAAGTGTGTTTTGGCACACATGCTTGTGATTCATCTTGATCTGAAAGTTCATGTAGTTGAGGTAAAGCTTTTGTTTTGTTCCGCTGTGGGTTATTTTACCCATTTCCAGTAATCCGTAAAAAAAAAAAAGAACTACATGGGCGGTACTGGACTGAAATGCCTGAAACTCCTCCTCGTCTTACAGTACACTGATGAGAAATCACTACACAGAGATTTTTTATCTACAGCCTCTGGGCAGCCACTCTCAGATTATTACCCTTCATTAGACCACACTGACCCAATGATTTAAGAGGCTGTGTATTACTGGAAAACATCAATGCCTCTGTTTTTATGATATTATAGTCCAGGCATGAGCTTTTTTACAGCCTTTATTTTCTATTCTTTCATAACTATCTGTGCTTAATACTGTATATGAACTTATCAGGTTTTTTTTACTGTAACTCGGTGGTGAAGTTAAACTGTCACTCGTCTCCTGCGAGTGAGTCATCTGTACACCCACCTCTGCATTGTGTGCAGCGTTCACTCGCAGCACTGCTATAGAATGACTCAGCTGTTACATGATCACCCTGCCTGCAGACTCCGCCCCCTTTATTCACCTGTGCTGATGTCATAAGAGTGGGTGATGTCTGTGAATTGGGCTAGTCATCAATTATCAATCAGTTCTGTAAAAGCTTAGCAGTGGGCATTGTAGATTGTCATTTTTTTGCACATTATAGATTGGACTGGAATCATGATGTTGCTATTGTGTAAGCTGATGTCATAGCAACTGAGCTGTTTGATGGTGATGAGATTGTTTTGGAGCAAAAACAGGGTTTGGCTTATTAATGTTAGTTTAAAGACTATGTTATGCTTTACAGTGTGAGCATTTTTTATACTATATTTGAGTTTTGTTTTAATATAATATTATAGTTTTAATAGTATTATAATTTTGTCAATTTCTTAACTATAAAACTTAACTAACTATAAAGTGAATTTTAAAGAAATATAATAAAGAATCGGCCCACTGGCCTCCATCATTTGTTAACAAACAGACAGAGTCAAGTTATTCATTGAATTATTGGCTTTAGTTAGTGGCCCAGAAAATGTGTTGCAAGCTCCAGAATGGGACACCTGAAATCAATGCAATTACAAGTATGACTTGATTCTGGCCCGTTTACATCGATGGGAAAACGCAGATATTTCTCTGCGTTTTGCCCCTCTCATTTACACGAAAATGCCGTTTTTATCACTGAAAACTATTATTTCTAAAAACTCCGGGCAAAGTGGAGATTTCTGAAAACGCCGGATATTTGTTGTCGTGTGAACTGAGAGAAACAGCGTTTTAGGTGCTCTCTTGTCGATTCTGAGGATTCTGATTGGCTTGCATGGCTTTATCCTTAACCCCTACACTCCCGCCAATAGGTTTGGCATAGATATGATGGCACTCTACGGCGTATTTATGCGGGTGTGTGAACGATGTTATTTTTGAAAACGGAGAGGGGAAAATATTCGTTTTGCTAAATACCCGGCTTTGTGTAAACGTGGCCTCTGTCTGTTTGCTACCAGCTGATGAAGGTTGGTATTTTAATGTTTAAAACAATAAAGGCTTTTTAACTTTTGCATTCTACTAGTGCCTGGACTTGGATTTTTCCCAATTCTTTAAGGAATGGACAAAGTGTAGTTTTGTTATTAATGCAAAATAAACCCTAAATTATTTGTATTTTTTAAATGCATTAGATATCTTATAAGCTTAAAGTGGTTCACAATGATATTAGCATAATAATGTAGGAAATCAGCATATATTCTTTCATTTATTCTTTTATATTCATTTAAAAGTATCAGGTAATGGTTCATAAATAATTTATAAGGCTTTAAGTTTTCAATAATGACAGCAATAGATTCATTTATGTCTGTTTAAAAAAAAGTTAATATAAAAATAATTTATAGCCATCAATGAAAATGTTGTACCTAATTGTTACATAAAGTGTACACCTATATGTTATTAAAGTGTAAACTAAAAAAAATGTTAGTGTAGCCAAGAATAGATTGAAGTGTGAGCTCAGATCAAGCCATGTCACTCTCTGGTACTTTAAAACAGTTCAGTGGGTTAAGTGGATGCCAGTGTTGTAATACAGGGGTCATATACAGGGTGGCTGTGTGTATATGAGCATTAGAGTGGCGTAAAGTGTGACGTGTGTTTAAGGTCAAAGATCTTTCTGCCCTGAGAGCTACACAAGTCAGAGTACACACAGCTGTCGACTCCGGTTAATGACTGTGGTCAAATGCAGAGTGTGTTTATATGATTGTGAGTCCATGTGTGCGTCCTGCATGAGAGAGGGAATAGTCTGAATAGATTACATTTACATACATTTGAATTTTAACTTACTTTGCGACCCTAAAAAGTATGTTCTATAGAGTATGAATGTAATCTGGACGTACAACATCCATCATGTTGGCACTTCACCTCACTTGACCACCACCTAAGAAATTAAGAAAAAACTTCTTAAATAATGAAATAAAAAATAAAATATTTTTTATGTTTAACGTGTTATTAATAATTTTCTAGTGATAATGAATGTCACGATTATTCGGTAACGCTTATCTTCAGTTAACTCAGTTTCCTGCCACGTTTGTCTCCTAGGTTACTCATCAATTAATCCAATTATCTTGGTTTTCACTTAATATATATATAATATATATATATATATATATATATATAGGGCTGTCAGTTAAACGCGTTATTAACGGCGTTAACGCAAACTTATTTTAACGGCGTTAATTTTTTTATTGCGCGATTAACAGTCTTTTTGTCCTAGCAAACTTTGTAGTTTTTTCATGCATCCTGATCCATTTCAGCGTCTCGCACTCGTTATCCACTCAAAGCCGGCTCGCAAGCTGAAACGAGTGTGTGCGGCGTGCGTGTTGTTTTGTTTCTGGTCTAGCTAGATCCGCTTGCGCTTTGGTCGCAGCGGTAGAAGCAACGAAACGTCCTCGCGCTGCGCAAGCCATTGAAATGAATGGGTTTCAGAGCTCAGCGCGAGGCCGTTTTGTGCCGCACACACATAGTAACGTTATGTTTTGAGTAGATGACGAGCGCGAGACGCCGAAATGGATGCCAATGAGATTCTGAATGTAAAGTTTACTTTTAAAAAGTTGCCAAATTGTCCCATTGACAAGAGTAAAGCGATCTGTGTGTTTTGTCGTTGTGAACTGAGCTATCATCATCGCAGCACGTCCAGTTGTGAAACACCACTTGATGATGGCCAAGCAAACACACACACAAACACAGATGATGCAAATTCTCCACCCCTTCGTCAATATCAGGACCTCGTCAGTATTTCCCTTTTATTGATGGACAGTGTTACATTGTGTGAGAGATTATTTAGGCTATATAAGTTAGAGTGAAATTGAACACTATTCCAATGTTATTTTCAATAATAATAATAAAAAAAAACATTTGCACTAAACAAGCCAATCCACTTTTCCATGTTGATAAGAGCATTAAAATGAGAAAAAATGTAACAAAAAGAAATCAAAAGACATTAAGAATAGATAAAAATGTGCGATTAATCGGAGTTAACTCTGACATTAATGTGATTAATCGCGATTAAATATTTTAATCGTTTGACAGCACTAATATATATATATATATATATATATATATATATATATATATATATATATATATATATATATATATATATATATATGCATGCCTATGTTTTAGTTCTCATTTGTCAGTTCATGTTAATGCTTTAGTTCAGTTTGGTGTTGTATCCTTCTGTCAATAAACTCTGTTCCCTTTTATCTTCGTCTTTTATATGAATACTTGTAGATTAACTTAAAGGGGTCCACTAAGAAACTAGCATAGTTATATAGGAAATCTGCAAATATTTTTTCATATATTCGTCTAATATATTCTTTCTCTATCACGCAAACAGTATCAGTTAAATGGTTCATAAATAATGTACAGGGTATAAGACTTTACATTTTCAATAATGGCAGCCAGCTATAAATTCATGAACATATCAAAAAAAGTTAATCTAAAAATTAATTATCTATTATAGAAAATGTGATGCATAATAAATTGATAATAAATGAATTGAGCGAGGGACGGTCTCTGAGTTGAAAGCCATACACGATTAATGTGTTCCAGGGTCCTTTTCAGATGTGTTTGCTGACTCAGGTAATTACTGTAGTCGAACTTTGCCTCATCAGCTCTCATTACGTAACTGGTTTGGCGAGTTATTTACTGGGAAACAAATGCACATAGATGCATAAATACACACTCCTCTTAGCTTAATTGCATTTTTGAAAGCAATTAGTGTAGTTAACACCTAGTATCGTGCTCTCTATGAATGACTTTGAAATCTGACTTGAATAACTAGTGAGAGGGACATGTTGTTATTTTTAGGACACTGCTCACGTGGATGTCTGTGTCTCTTTGTGGTCACCTGGGTATTAAGAGAGCACAGCTATGATTTTAGGAGTTGAACAGTCCCTCGTGTCCACTTAATCCATACAGGTACAACTAGGGTGTGTATGTGTGAGCAATTATATGTTTTTGTCCTTGTGTGTTCACTCTGCTTCCCAACATAGCCTTTGTTTTGAGATGTTCTTGTCGTTGTACATTAATTGTTTTTATGATTGCCGTTCAGTGATCATTTGTCATGCTGTGCATAACCATAACTGAAGAGTGCACAGTAAGTGCACTTTTCAAAATGAACCATGTCTCAAAAAGTGTCACTCCTCATAGGTCAAACTGATGAATCTCAGGCAAATGGACACTGACCTATGAGGTCATAAAAGGAATGAGACCACCTACACACTTGCATTCACTTCTTTCTAGGATATTTCTCGCAAGTGATCGTTTCACTGTAAAAATGCTGCTCTACTGATTCAAAATCTGCTTAAATCATTTGATTTTGTCCCTTTCAATTCATAGAATATGGTTACATTGATAAGAAAAGGCCAATACATTGCACCAATTAAGAGACTTCAGATTAATTGGACGAATTCAGGCTTTAACCCCTAAAGTCCTTGCAAAGTACTTTTAAACATTTAACTCTACATATTGCAATGTATTTTTTTCAGTAGCAGTTTTTATTTATTTTTTACTTTGAAAGTACTTTACTTTTGCATATTTGACATGTTTGGCATATTCAGTATTCAGATTTGCAATTGACCAATGTGAATTTTCCTAATGGCTAATTTATAAATTATTACATTTTATACTGTCCAATTACAATTGTCCGTTTAAACCAACGCTTGTGTTTGTCCATATTTGACCCAGACGTGGATTGAAACAACCCAGCATTTTTTAAAGTGAGGGTGTCATTAATAAGGGTTTATAAGGGTTTGATAACCCCCCCCCAATCAAGGCTTTATCCAGCAAAAGATTTCTGTGACTACTTTTCACATTATTACTGGTTCACACATCACACGTTTACTATAAAGAACAGTTTTTTAAATGGTTTAAGAATTATTAAAAGTTTAGGGTTGGTTGGAGTCTTTAAATGTCTATTATCTCTCTTATGCTCATCAAGGCAGCCTTTAAGAATACAAAAAAAAGTAAAATTGTGAAATAGTATTACAATTTAAAATAACTGTTTTCTATTTGCATATATTTGAAAATTCAATTTATTCCTGAGATGGCAAAGCTGAATTTTCAGCATCATTACTGTCTTTAGTGTCACATGATTCATCAGAAACCATTCTAATATCCTGATTTGCTGGTAAAAAATAAAACAATTAAAAATTCATATGTTGAAAGCAGCTGTTTAAAGGAGAACTCTGGTCAATTTTAACATTGAGCTTATTTTTTGTACATTTCGAGTGCTGTCATTACAGACAAAAATGACAAAAATCAGTGTTTTCTACACCGTGTTATCGTCTTTTTAAAATTCGCACCCTGTTGACTTCAATGGGGCATGTTCTAAACCTTTTAGCACCTCTTAACATCCTTGATTTGTCATTTTGAGTGCATAGACATTTGAGTGTTGTTATTAAGAGGGACCACGGTCAATCTGACTGCAATAGATGAGAAAGATATGAATAAAAACTATGTTAATTCAGTTTGAGATGATATTCACTAATGATCAGGTGCGTGAGATCGACTATTGATCGACTGTGGGCTTTGACCGAAAACAAGAAGCAAATAGAGGTATGTGAGCTGGCTGAATTAACATCATTTTTATTCATATCTTTCTCATCTACTGCAGTCAGACTGACCGTGGTTACTCTTAATCACACGACTCACATGGCTGTGCACTCGTAATGACAGATCAAGGATGTTAAGAGACTAAAAGCAGGTTTAGAACATGCCCCATTGAAGTCAACAGGGTGCGAATTTTAAAGATCAATAACACGGTGTAGGCAACACCGATTTTTGTCGTTTTTGTCTGTACTGACAGCACTCCAAATGTAGAAAAAATTAGCTAAATGTTAAAATTGTCCAGAGTTCTCCTTTAACCTTTTTGTGGAAACCATTTTTCAAGATTCTTTAAAAAATGTAAAGTCTTTTTAAAGAATGGCATTTATTTAAAAATAATTATTTTCTAACTGTAATAAATGTATTTATCAATTTAAATGCATAATTAGTGGATAAAAGTATTCAGTTTTTTATATAAAAATCATACTGCCCTAAACTTTTGAACAGTAGTGCACATTATACAATTACTACAGGCACAGTAACTAAATTTAGTGTC
>JAQIUQ010000738.1:122500-157500 GCA_030378365.1 Hybognathus amarus | reverse complement strand
ACACAAGTGGTGGTAATTTACACATCAAGACACATTGTCACATCAAGTCTCTGGAATGCTCGTTTGGCACACATGCACGCACATACATATGTACACACAAAGAAGACGCATTATGCGGCTTGTGATGGAGAGCCTGTAGCCCTTTCATGTTATAGTGACACATAGCTAGTTAACAGAGTAAAACATTCTTCAGGCAGAGAGTGAAATAAACACAGGGTAAAATCCCTCTTTTTATTTTAAAAACACATTTGGTGTAAATTTCACATCATCCAGAGCCTTACAATAGGTCTTCAAGTTATGCTACTGTACAACATTTAGAATGTTTAAATGTGTAATTTAAAAACAAAAGATTTCTATTTCAAATGAATGCTGTTCTTTTGAACTTTTTTATTCATTAAAGAATTCATTAGAGAATTTTATCCACAAAAATAAATATGCTGGGTTGTTTTAACCCACATTTGGGTAAAATATGAACAAACCCATACTATTTGCTTAAACAAAATAATTTAAAATTTTAAACCAACATGGGTTTGTCCATATTTTCCCTGACCATGGGTTGAAACAACCCCAGCATTTTTTTAGAGTATAATCAGCATAACTGTTTTCAACATTGATAATAGAAAATTTGTTTTGAGCAGCAAAGTTTCTAAAGGACACTGAAGACTGGAGTAAATTCAGTTTTTCCATCACAAAAAAAATATATATTAAAATCGAAAGCAGTTATTTTAGATTGTAATAATATTTCACAATATTACTGTTTTTACTGTATTTTGATTAAATAAATGCAAAAATATTTGTATTTTAAAAAAAATCTTTACGACCCTCAACTTTCTACAAAAATGATAATCTTATGGGTTCATCGCAGTGATCTCAGTGCTAGTTGCACATTGCTTGTTAGAGAGTGGTTTATTGATTTAAATATGGTTGTAATTTCAGTAAATTGTATGTATGAAGTTGTAGTTGCCTGCAGCCACTGATCTAGACTCAGATTTGTCTTTTACACTTGTAAATGTGGTTTGTATTTGTATGGAGAAACTGATCACAGGCCAGCAGTTACAGGCAGCATTAGGAACAACAATTCGGAATATAGATTCGCAAAGCTCCGCCTCCCTTACTATTGCAACTCAAGGTGCGTTCCATTTGACAGGGTACCTACGCAGTGTTCACTGCTCCCTACTCCCTAAACATGGTATATCAGTTGACGTGGACTTCACTGACTTCCTGTGAAGTGATGTATCGATGTTCCCTTAAACTGAACTAGGAAGGTTGTGCACTTTACATAATATATTTATATTTAGCTTACTTAAAATAATTGTGTTTTTTGACTTGAAATGTTTTTTTTTCTATTAAGGTCTATGTAATTATGTCTCAACTTAACAATACAAAATCCTAACTTGTTGTCTAAACACAAACCATTTATGTTAAGTAAAAAATTCTTACATCCAGACGGTGGCATATAGTGCGAGTCAACTGCCATTTTGCCTGAACTTAATTTGATTGTGTTCAATCTGCTTAAATATATGTACAATTTAAGTTTACTTAATCCATTTGTGTTTGCTTACATGATTTATTTGTGTTGCATGAATTGAAACTGGTGGTGCTTGTTAGTTCCCAGCATGCTTTGCATATAGTTGAATTAAGAGAGACCACATGTTAAAATTAAGTGTTATTTTATGTGTTTTTAAGAAAATAAGAAAAGGGGAAGACTTGGTAGTGCGTAATTGTGTTTAAAGTTAAACTACATTGCAATTATTGAACAATTTAAATTACAGAGTATAGCATTTGGTTAGGTTGAAGACTGAATTCAACAGAATTTACGTCATACGCTTTGGCAGATGAAGAAAGTAAATCTTATTATTTAAGATGCTTAAACTTGCTATTGGTAGTTAATAGATGACTATAGTCTAGAAATTGATTATCTGTGACACTAAAATAAATGATATAGCATTGGATGAATCAATAAATGAATTTGAAAACCTGAATCATATAAGGGAGCCTTTTTAAAATCACTGAAACTATTTAATTAAGCTGTGCCCAACCATAGTAAATAAGTTGAATCAACCTTAATGAATTAAGTTGACCCAACATAAGTACATTAAATTGGAATAACATAATTGCGTAATGCTGAAATAAAGCAAGTTAATTATGTGGAAATCCTTTCCATGATTTTTTTTATGTTCATTCAAAAAGTTATTTTTTTTCGTTGGTGGGAAAAGTCCTTACATAAATTAACAGGAAAATTACTGTTAATGTTGTGAAATTCATCTCAATTCAATTCAATGACACATAATATTAGTGTCATTATACAGCTTGATTCAGTTCTAACTGTGTCAATGATGCAAAGTGTATCAATTATGAAACAAGTTCAATTCAGCTATTAGCAGCTCTACAGAAAAAGCCTCATCTGAAAGCAAGTGATAACAGAGTAGTTCCCATAGCTCTTTGGTTACTATCAACACTACAGTGAGATGAAGTTTGAGTGATTGTCATTAAAATTATGTCATTTTCAGTTATTGTCATTATTTGAAAATGTCATTATTCCTGTGATGATAAAGCTGAATTTCTAGCATCATTACTCCCCTCTTTAGTGCCACGTGATCATTCAGAAATCATTCTAATAAGCTGATTTACTGCTCAAGAAACATGTATCAATGTTGACAACAGTTGTGCTGCTTAATTTCAGGATTCTTGGATGAATAGATTTTATTGACGCATTATAAATTACTTTACTGACACCTGTGAACAATGTACCAATCAATACAAAAGAATTTCTCAAATTTTGAATGCTATATATGGAAACATGCTTAACTGTGTGTGTGTGTGTGTGTGTGTATGCTATTGAGGAAGCTCAGTGCTGTGTATCACCTACACTACAGATGGGCTGTGTGGGTGTACTCAGCTGGGCTTCCGCAATAAGCTATTTCCATAGTGCTTGACTGTGTCTATTTCACACATCAAAGATGCTGTCATCGAGGTCAGATAGACAGGAAGTGTGCCGTTATACAGGTCTCTTCACCTCCAGCTCGCGTTCTCTGCAGTGTTTTGTAGTGCACTTACAGTAGGCCCTGTGGTCAACTGATAAACAGCAGTTCTCGTTGCGCTAAATTATTAAACGCCATTCGAACAGCAGGACAGGAAGAGACTGCAGTGCTAAGAATAGCAAGATGTCATAAATAGCTGGTCTTAAACCATAAGAGAGGCTTGATCATGAGAAATATGGACGTCAGGTACCCAGGTAACGCTCTGCTGGGACTCGTCCCATCTGTGCACTTGTAGTGCGGTAAATAAAGGAAACTGTAATCCGCTGATTGTTTAGACACAGATTTAAACAGTTCTTGGCACCCCTTTATCTTGTCTAATAATAAATTCATGACCTCATAAAGCCATACGGGTGGCAGATTTAAAAATTTATTGTAGTTGTGTTTGAGGACTGATTATTTATTCATGAAAATCTGAACAGAATCGCATTTATTTACCTTAATATACCATGTTATCGTAAAAGGTAAATGTTTCTGTTCTCTCTTTATGAAAAGGCTCAATTGAGTTTCTATTCTCTGGTTTTTGCTGCATCCGTCTAGAAGTACTCAGGCTCATCTGTTTAGTGTCGTACGGGAGGTACGTTCTGCGGAGGATGAAGGTGTTTACTCCCGTAGCGGGTCAGCTGTGCTAATCCATTCATCTGTCAGCCGTAGAGCCGTTTGATTGACTTAGCAGAGGTCAGGCTCTGCATTGACCTTGTCTACCTATAAGAACAAGCCACTCTTCACTATGAGCCCACAATATTAGTGTGCTTTATTGTCTTAATGTAATTGGGATTGAAAATACACCCTCATATATATCAGGGAATAGTGTACAATAGTCAGTGGAAGGTGTTTCTTCAACTACAGTCCTGTGGATTTCTACAGCTCTTCTTTTACTCTCTTACTAGTTCATTTCATTTGTCCACAAAGAATGTGGAAATGCATGCATTTTTATTTTTTTTTGCCTTTTCTCCCTTAAAGCCAAGTTCACACTACAGGATTTTAAGCTTGATTTATGCCCGATATGCGTTGAGTTCGCCGACTGGTCAGGGTGTTATCGCGTGCAAATCGTGGGGTATTAGCGAATGAACGCTCGTCAATCTGTTAGTATGAAAGAGCCAACAACGCAGCGAAAACGCTCGCAGACGCGTCGCCAGAGCCCAGAAAATATCTAGCCTGCTAGATATCCAGAGCCATCACGCAACTCAAACTCAGTGATTTCATGAGTACAGCCAATCATAGCAACGCATGGGTTGAAGACACCAGGTATAAATCTTAGTTTTTATTTATTTTTTTTGCATTTTTTCTCAGAGCAGTAGATCGTTGCGCAAACAGTGTGCAGCACTAGTTTCTGTCTGACGTCCATTCACGTGTTGTGTTCTCTTCTTCGCTGGGTATAGGCGCACATGCTGTTTCGTCGTCATTTCTGGTTCGTTTTATTGTGTGGTTTTTCGTGACAAAACGTGGTTTGTAGACAAGATAGAATTGTTGGGTGACAGAGTTGTTGTCAACTCATTTTTTAAACTATTTTCAGGATTTAGACTGTACCATAGTACTGAAACAGTTTGCTCTTGTCATCCAATCGTGGGTGTATCTCCATGTAGTGTGTTATCAACTGTGTAGTGAGTTACCTCCTGTTGTGGATCAGTCACATTGTGTTGTGTGGTGTGAACTGCTAAACAACTTTAACACTCCTGATTTCACTGAGAGCAAGTCATGTAGTGTGAAACGCACAGTTCAACCCAACATTTTAAAATCATGTAGTGTGAACAAGACTTAAAATGTCATGATCGTTATGATGCTTTATTTTCAACAGTAATTTGTAAAATGGTGGTTGTGAAAAATGTCTGACACAATTAAATATATTATAATAGTATTTTTAATAAAAATCAGTGATTTTTTTTTCAACTCTCATGACTAATCAGGAGAATCGTTGGAGAATAACAAAGCATACACACTATAATAAAAGACAGTAACTGACCATTGCAACTGAAAACAGGGTAAGAACAAAGGAAACCAAACTAGACATGGGTAAAACTAATTTGTTCTATAGAAACACACGAGGACTTAATACGTAATCAAGAAAACAGAAATAAACTGCAATGAAGCACATGAAACCGAAACAATAAGACAACTAAAATAAACAAAAGTATTTGCAAATTAAAATACATTTTCTGTACTATATTATGCCTATTATAATTATATTATAAATTATATTCTGTATAAATATTCTATTATAATTACTCATCATTACTCATGGCATGGTTCTCTCAAAGTAAAGTTATGAACAAACATTCTTCCAGTAACATTAACAAAACTAGTTCAAAGTCTTTAATAATATTCTTAAATTTTTGCACAAAAATTAGTATTTTTAACTGAAACTTTGAGTTGGATGTTCATCTAATGTCTTTTTATAGAGGGAATGCATTGACGTCACTTTCCCGCCGGAACAACCCCCTCAGCCTGACTGAGTGGCAAAAGATCTGCTGCGTGACTGGATTTAATAGGGGAAACTGTGAAAATGCGACTTAAACGAACAATTTTATCAATTTAAACTAAATGTTGGACTCAATATAGTGTTCCTTACAACTTACTAAAGATCCAGTGATCCATGGATATTGACATGCTGCCAGGAATCGTGTTGCCTGACATTTATGTTTGCCTGATTTCGACGCCGGGGAAATAAAAGCAATATAGACAGTAAACATAAAGCAAATTTGCCTGTGAACGCTTTATATAAATACAATATAGGTAGGTCTAAATCCGGGTGATCACTTATATCAGTGTTATATATAGCCTATATATCATCATATCGTCCAGCCATAAAACTTTATAGGTTTTTTTGGTCAGTGTTTATTAAGAAACATCCAATAATGCAGAATATGCAATGATAAATATTTAATTGATGAGTTGTTAATATATATAACAATACAAAATATATGGGTATGGTTTTACAGCTAAATTCAGCATATTGACACACAATGATAACTGCAGATCCACCTTTTGCTGACTGGAGTCCAGTTGTTTCTGTGAATTGCAGTGATCCATTTGCTCCTCTTTCTATAGCAGTCTGTAAAAATATACCTCCGATTTTTTTGTCAAATCTAGTTGTACAGTCAATCGCAAAGCTCTTTCCCACCTTATATGTGTTGTGTATTTTTTTGCGGCATTCACGCTGAAAACATATACAGCCGCTCAGTCTTTTTGCCACTCGCTGTGAGAAACTGCAGGCACGTGACTGGACGGTGAGGTCACGCGCATTCCCTCTCATATGTTTCAGAATGTTCAGAGGACATTCATATGTAACTACCATTCTGCCAAACTGCATGTTTTGAACATTCAGGGAACATTCATAAATAATGCTTTCATAACATAAGAACATTAGCAAAATGTTCTTAAAACATTAACATTTTTGTTTTATATATTTTGGTTAGTGAATAACACTGAATCATGTATGCTAACTTTTGATAAAACTTTATTAATGTGATTAGTTTTTTATTAACTTTTAGAATTGCAGACATCACAAAAGAAAATTTGTAAAAAATATATTTTAATTTTTAAACAATAATTATCTAGTAACCAAACTCCATCGCACACCTGCAGGTGATAGGTGCGTCGGACAATAAGACCAGACTAGCTAGTTCGTTTTAGCAGATAAGGAACTCCCGCACACTATCGTTACAATTTAAAATGAATGTTTATTCACACACAACGTTTCGGTCACAAGACCTTCATCAGGGACAATTCTAATTAAAAACAATAATTATCTAAAGCCAAGTTCACACTACAGGATTTTAAGCCTGATTTATGCCCGATTTGCAAATCGTTGAGCTCGTCGACAGGTCAGGGTGTTATTGCCGTGCAAATCGCGTGGGATTAGCGGACGATGAGCGCTTGCCAGTCTGTTAGTATGAAAGAGCCAACAACGCAGCGAAACGCTCGCAGACGCCTCGCCGAGCCCAGAAAAATATCTAGCCTGCTAGATATCCAGAGCTGTCGCGTCGACTCAAACTAAGTGATGTCAATCATAGCAACGCATGGGTTGAGGACACCAGGTAAATCTTAGGTTTTCTTTTATTTTTGCACTTTTTTCAGAGCAGATCGGCGCGCAAACAGTGTGCAGCACTAGTTTCTGTCTGATGTCCATATTGCCGTGTTGTGTTCTCTTCTTCGCTGGGTATTGACGCACGTGCTGTTTCGCGTCATTTCTGATTCGTTTTATTGCGTGTTTTTCGTGACAAAACGTGGTTTGTAGTCAAGATAGAATCGTTGGGTGACAGAGTTGTTGTCAACTCGTTATTTGTTTGATTATTTTCAGGATTAGACCGTAACATAGTACTGAAACAGCTCTCATTGAGTCATATGATTTGCTCTTATCATCTGATCGTGGTTGTATCTCTATGTAGTGCGTTGTCAACTCGTGTAGTGAGTTACCTCCTGTTGTGGATCAATCAAGTTGTGTTGTGTGGTGTGAACAGCTCAACAACTCCTGATTTCACAGAGAGCAAGTCATGTAGTGTGAACTGCACAGTTCAGCCCGACGTTTTAAAATCATGTAGTGTGAACTAGGCTTTAATGTTTATTTCACAGGGTTTTTTTTGACAAGGGTAAAACTAGATAAAATCCTATTCAAAAGAAGCAAACATTCTGAAAAAAAATCTAAACAGTTTTAATGTGACCTTCATATAAAAAAAATATATATTTTCAATATCACCAGGGATATAAACGTTTCAGTGAAGAAACACCTGGAAATGCATGTCTAAAAAGTCTTTAAAAAATCAAGTCCTTTTATAGGGAATGGCTCATTTTGTGTTTCTTGTGGTCCAAAAAACAAGCCCCGGAGTAAACACTCACTTCCTTAAGAAAAGACAAGACATCATTTCTTATTATGGTCTGCAGTAAAAGTACCCAAGCATTAACTGTTTTTGCCATCAAGGTGGGAGGGAGTGAAGGCAACGACCACTGCGTGACGGTCAGTGGGTGAAAATGAGCGCTGATGGCTCATAATGCATAGCAGCGTGATTTCTGACATCCCACATTAACCCTCGCAAGTCTCTGAATGTATGTTAATGTTGTGTAGCAAGACTCTCTGTTTTCACTCCCTACACGTGTCCCTGTGATGGGTTTCAAATGTTTGTGTAAACAGCTGCGGCAGACTGCCGTCTCCTTCGGTGGGCAGATTAGCTTCAGTGGAACACCAGGAAGGAATTTGCTTAACATTTTTGTGCAAAGAAGGAAGTCTTGAAAGAAAGAGACCTGGACATTCCTACAGTCTGAAAAAGCTGTTAGCGGTGCGCCTGTCTTGACCTCTACCATATTTGGCTCACTGCAAGGTTTATAGACATTACAATAGAACTGTTACACTGTTTCAGTCACTGATAACAAATAATCAGTGTTGGATAAGCGACTCAAAAAATGTTGCAAAGTTGCACTATCCTTTAGAGGAAGCTAGTTACATAAGCTTGCAACATTTAAATAATTCAGATTTTTCTAAATATAGCTATTTGAAATAAGCTAGTTACAGTAGTTTGCTACATTTAAAGTGCTTCAGATTTTTGTATAAATATATTTAGAATTAGTAGCTAGTTACATTAGCTTGCTACATTTAAAGTTTGTCTTGTTTTTTATAAATACACTACCGGTCAAAAGTTTAAGATTCGGTATCAATTTTTTATGTTTTTAAAAGAAGTTTCTTCTGCTCACCAAGGCTGCAATTTTTTGATAAAAAATACACAAAAAACACAGTAATATTGTGAAATATATATATTTTTTTTTATGTTAATATACAGCTATGGAAAAAATTAAGAGACCACTGCCAAATCAGCAGTTGCTCTGGATTTATTATTTATAATATAAATAATAAATCCAGAGCAACTGCTGATTTGGCAGTGGTCTCTTAATTTTTTCCATAGCTGTATATTAAAATGTAATTTATTTCTCTAAAAAACCCTGAATTTTCAGCATCATCAATCCATTCTTCAGTGTAATATGATGATTTTATGCTCTGAAAACATGTATGATTATTATCCATGTTAAACAGTTTTTTTTACATTTTTATTTCAGGATTCTTTGATGAATAGAAAGTTCAAAGAACAGCATTTATTTAATTAGAATCTTTTCTAACATTATAAATGTCTTTACTGTAACTTTTGATCAATGTAACTCATCCTTGATGAATAGAAGTATTGATTTCTTATTTATTTTCCCCAAAAATAAAATACAAATTCTTACTGACCCCAAACTTTTTAAAGGGTAGTGTTTAATGTAACAAAAGCTTTCCATTTCAGATAAAAGCTGTTCTTTTGAACTTTCTATTCATCAAAGAATCCTGAAATAAAAATGTAAAAAACTGTTTTCATTTTAAATTGTCATAATGTTTCACAATATTACTGTGTTTTTTGTGTATTTTTTATAAAAAAATTGCAGCCTTGGTGAGCAGAAGAAACTTCTTGTACAAACATAAAAAATCTTACCGATCTTAAACTTTTGACCGGTAGTGTATATTTAGAAAAGGTAGCTGTGTATTTTGAAGGTTTGTCAAATAATGTAATAAAAGTCCTCTTAGGAAGTTCATATTTTTGAGTTGAGAAGTCACACTGAGAAGAAGACACCAGGAGCATTTAAATCACTTTGGTCAAGCAAGGCTTTTTAACTCTACTAATATCATATTTTGCATGTGTACCATTTTTGTTCTCTGTGATCAAAAGTATCTTACAGTTTCACTAAATGATTTTTGTTGTGAGTGATCTGTTCGAACAATTAAAACGAACAGACTCAAATGAGTGAATAGTCATCAGCCATTACTTAGTCTTCAGTGTCACGTGATCCTTCACAAATCATTCTAATATGCTGATGACCTTGTAAACGTGTTGTCAAGGGATGGCACGATTCATTTGACACTTTTCTGCACTAGTTTTAAACAAGACACTGCTCATTTGATGATAATAAGACAGATGTTTGAAAATACAGTAATGTTGTTGAAGGAACAGGTCTTTTGTTGAATAATCTTCTTAATCTTTGTCAAATCCCACCATTTTGCATTGGATTAGGTGTATTCATTATTAGATCCTTGTGGTTGTAATTAAATGTTGAAGCAGCATGAGCCCAATTATCTGAAGAGAGTCTGTTTCTGGACACTCTAAAGCGACAGGTTGTCTGGGGACCCTCCACAGCCACAGATGGGGACCACCATGCAGGCTTTAGCACAGTTCCCTCCAAAACTCACTCAAGCTGTTCCAATGCCTGACTCTGGGGGTTAGATTATTCAACAAGTCCTGGCTTGCTTTGGGAAGCATGGGAATTATCTGGACGTGTACAAACACACAAACGCAATATTGTGCACTATATTAAACCATTTCTAGCAAAACCATGCAGTCATATTGTCAGAAAATGACAAACATTGGGAAATAGCCCTATGTCATTTAAAAGGGCACCTGTTATTCCCCTTTTACAAGATATAATATTGGTTTCGGGTGTCCCTAGAATGTATTTGTGAAGTTGCAGCTCCAAATACCCCACAGTTAATTTATTATAACCATTTTAAAATGTCATTTTTGGGGCCTGTTTTAAAGTGAGCTGTTTTGGGGTAAAAGACCTTAAATGCAAATGAGCTGCATATCCCCACCCTTCCTTTGGATGAGAGCGTCACTTACATACCTATGGCAGTCAGTCTAAGCAGAATGGATGAGAGTGAGAGACCTGCTGTCATTCAGCCGTACATATTTGAATCGGAATATATAAATAGTCTCTGATCAGACCCAGATGACGAAGAGACTCCGGCAGAATAAACACAAATGAGAATGGACCAGTATGTCTCGGTATGGTTATTTGATACATTTATGTACTTATAGAGTTGTAATCGCGTCCCCTTTGAAATTATGGATGTGCAAAAACACAACACACAGACACACACAAATACTGAACGTTGGCGCAATTTTTTGAAACTACATACACATTCTGTGAAAGTTTGCTACGTACAAGCAAAATTACATTTATGCGAGGGACCTGTTGCGTCATGTTTACTTGTCACACAGGTGCTTCTGTGGCAAATGTGAGAAGATGGCTAACTTAAAGAACAAGAACATATAGTTTTTAATACAATATCTTTAAAAATATATTTATAAACGTGTGGTTACACACTATACAAACAAGGTTTAAATTATATACACAGACATCCTACGTCGACGACGACAACAAATTTAGATGCATTTGTTGTTGAATTAGCTCACATCGACTGAAATGACTATTTGCTTAAAAATCATAAAATAAACGTGTTGTTACTGGAGGTGTCGTTGGATCGCAAACAGTAGACGACGACCACACTTGAGGATTAACTTTGAAGCAAGACCTGCTTTGAATTGACCCTTGTTCACAAAACAGTCAGTCAGAAAATGATTCGCTCAAACATAAACTTATTTACGAAGGAGAGGCGCCACTTAAACTTCCAAAATACAATACATCCACTCTGTTTTCAGTGGCTTTGATGTCGGAAATAAGTGGAAACTACTATGTATGTCATTATTACATCCCATCCCACAACAGAACACTTATGATTCTAGGAGATTGACATTACCGGCTGTCGTTGAAACAATGGAGGATGGTGTTCAAACAGGTTTCCTGAACACTTTCTTTGTCTTCTATTGGCTGTACAAAAACACGCCCAAACTCACGCCATGTAGTTGCAAAGTTACTTATAGTCAGTATATTGTCTGTCGGAAAATCATCACAAAAAACTAATAGTTAACAGATATTAAGCAGACAGTCTACTAATACTCTAATGAGAGTTAGTTGACATGTAGTTGCTTATAGTCGTCAAAATGTTCAACCATCCAAATAAAACGTTAACAAAATTTTTAATTTTAAAGATATTGACTGTAACAGACAAGCAAACATAAACATACTCAACATGACTCTGTCAAACATAATAAATGTGACTGACTACAATCACATGTGCTAAAGCACTGGGAACATTTATCACCAAAAATGTGACTCTTCAATCTGATGACACATACCTTATGACTAAATGCAAACTGTAGGTTATGTAGCCAGAAACCCGCTCAGTTCCTCATGACCAACCTTATTTTAGAAGGCAGAAGTATGCTATATTTGTAACGTCATACGTTTGCGATGTTGCACAATTTATTTAGAATTTTTTTAATTTTCCTACTGACGTCAAAGAAATTTGACCTGTAAACAGACCACGGGCAGTGCTGGTTCAATGCAATTTTACACATAACACCATAAGAAGCTTTGCTCATTAATTTATAATCATGAACAATAGGAACTGGTGGTTCCTGATTCTAGTTCAATACACAGACACACACATACACAGTGTACTGATAATGACCAGCTCAACAACATTCATTAAAACATTCCCCTGCTCCCCTGTTTCCAGGGAAAACTCCTGGACAAGGGCACGAGGATGATAAAAAGGGGAGCACTTCATAATTTCAGCCAGACATTTTTCTCCCTCCCCCCCCCCCATGCACTCAGAAGATACAATGGGGCATTCATCATGGCGCACACAGTGCTAATTTCCCTGTAGGCAATATGCTCTATTTCAACCTTGCTGCTGTTTCCACAACAGCCACCGCTGGTTTCTTCTTCTCTCCTATCTCTCTCACTCTCTCTCTCATGCTAAAATGCTGATTTGGGTAAGAGTGCTTATTACCCTCCCCCCACAACTAGATTAATTAAACCCAGGGTCCTATGAATGCCCAGATGGTTCTTCTATAGTTCCAATGAGCTTAATCTCCATGCGGTCTCTAATCTACTTCTCGTTTAAGGAATTGCCTCAAAAATGCCTTGATCGGTGGACTTCAATTTCAAAAATGCCTTTTTAGTTTTATCTGAATGAGAGCAGAACTGATACGGCCTCTGAGTGTTCCCATATAGGTTACTCTCCTAGCATAGCTATTTTGGCTAATGCATGATGAAATTCAAGGGAGATGTGTTTGCTTTGTGTTGCGCTTTGTTACCTACTTGTCTGTCATTGGAGATTTGGTGATCGCAGACGCAGAGCGCAGCTGACATGGCCACATCCAGCATGCCTCCAGGTCGACTGTTCTCTCCTCTTCAGTTTCTGCTGCCAGTGTTTTAGGTTTACCGCTGAACTATTAATACACAGCGTCATGGTGCAGTCTTGTGCTGCTACATGTCTAGATCATTTTAATGCCAATTAGTCATGTCACCTAATGAGTCTTCCTTATTGTGGGGCTGTACATGAGATGTGGCTATTTGAGGCTAATCACTGCATATTTTCTAATTATCCCTGCATGCAAATAGCTTAAATAATCATGTTTGTCACAATGCTAGTACAGCTTTGGTGCTCTGAGATTATTACACCAGTAATTGCAGGAAAGCAGGCATTTTCTAGTTTCCCAATAGCCCCAGGGCTCAGGCAGTGCCTTAGAATTTCATTTTGAGAGTTTGGAAATGTTTAGTTTGTGTCGGTGAAAAAGCAGCAATTCCGCATGCAGCGATTTCAGATGTTTACATCATAGACACTTGCACTACCATGTTGTTTATGAGCTCAGATAATTTCTGTTTGAGAAGCTGTTTTGGTGTGATTGTGATATTTTTTACTTACTACAGTGGCAAACGTTTTATAGGGAATCAACCAATGAAAAGTTTACTTAATTTTATTACATTATAGAAAATTATTTTAAAATGATTTACTATATATATATATATGTATATATATATATATATGTATATATATATATATATATACATACATACATACATGCATGCATGCATGCATGCATGCATACATACATACATACATACATACACATACATACACATATACATATACATATACATATACACATATACATAATATACAATATACACATATACATATACATATACACATATACATATACATATACACATATACATATACACATACATATACATATACACATACATATATACATACATACATATACATACATACATACATACATACATATATGTGTATAACGCATTTATTAATTTTCGAGTGCGTTAACGCATTTATTAACGCATAATAAATGCGTTAACGCATTTATTAATTAATGCCGACAATTTTTTTTAACGCAGTTTTTTTTTTTAAAGTCTGCTGTTGCTCACTGGCTCTGAATAGTACATACAGGCCTACAGTCAAACACATGGATCACAGGAGGGGTGGGATGTTGGTCATCCAGCAAATAACCCACCCAAACAAGCAGTGGGGAGAGGCTTTGGCAGGTTCTCTCAGGTGAATATGAAAGGGAGACAGCGCTCCGCGAGACGAGTGAATGACAGGCGTGGATAGTAACCAACGGCGTCTGTGCGCTACGCAGCGGTAGCCTTTTTAACTTAAATTAAAATTATACATAACTTTACCCGATAGGCCTGCGTTTAGTTTAGCGGGTGCTCTGCCATGTGAATTCCCTTCTGTTGATGTCCTGATAACTATTTAGATTCTGGAAACTAACAAACAGCCAACCGAGGATCAGACTCTCTTCAAATGATTTGTGCTGGCTGCGCGTCGTGTACAAAAATGTATACACAATTCAACGTCGGCAACGGGCGGGCTCGTGCGCGAGGCGAGCTTGACCGCAACAGTTTCACAGGAATGCATCCGCTTGTCGCTGCACCTTGTGCTCGACCACTTCACCTCACTTTGAACCCGGGGAGCGGTTCTAGCAATCACAACGCTCGCGGTACGCGTATTGACGCGTTGTTACATTTTTGGAGAGGTGTACGTCAGGGTACGCGCGCTACACACAGCCTAGGCATAGTTCGACGCAGAAGTATATTGCGATTTACCACTGTTTAATGTAGCCTACGTGTAGTGTACGTGGGAAACCATGGCATGACCAAACCTAAACTACTATCAGAGAAGTAATGTTGGTCGACTTGTTTTAACTAGATAAAAGGTAATCCCCTGTGCCAAATAGCTTTGTTTTAATATTTGATTTGATTACATTAATGTTTAAGTTGAGATTTACAATAAATATTTTATTGCTACTGAGTAAAGAGAATACTGCTGGTATAAAGCACCTGATTTGTTTAAAGTTTTTGCAAACCACATGTTATTGCACTTTTATGTATAGGCTATTTTATGTAAATAGCAGTACATTTAAATCAGAAGTGTGCAATACATTACTTTAGAATTCATTATTCAATTTTCCACGCAACAATGCAATTAATCGCGATTAATCGCAAGAAATTCATGCGATTAATCGTGATTAAAAAAAAATTAATCGTTGCCCAGCACACACACACACACACACACATATATATATATATATATATATATATATATATATATATATATATATATATATATATATATATATATATATATATATATATATATATATATATATATATATATATATATATATATATATATATTTTTTTTACACTATGGTTCAAAAGTGTGGGGTTGGTAAGATTTATTTTTTAAGAAATCTCTCTGCTTACCATTTATTTGATTGAAATAGTAGTATAGTAATAGTAAAAACAGTAAAATTGTGAAATGTTACTGTAATTTCAAGAAACTGTTTTCTATTTGAATGTATTTTAAAATATAATTTATTCCTGGTTGTGCAAAGCTGAATTTCCAGCATTACTCCAATCAGTGTCACATGATCCAAAATTCAGTGTCACATGATAATGCTGATTTTCTGCTCAAAAACATTTCTTATCATTATCAATGTTAAAAACAACTGCTGTTTTTTAACCTTTCTCTGATCAATAGAAAGGTAAGCAAAATCTTATGTAATAATGTAAAAGTCTTTAATCTCACTTTAATTCAATTTAATGCACCTTTGCTGAATAAAAGTATTAATTCAATATTACTGACCCTTTTGAACTATAGTGTATTTATGTATTTATTCATTTTTATTATTATTATTAAAATAAAATAAAAACTTTCTACAGAAGATGTATGAAATAATATGCTACACTCTTAGAAAAAGGGTTCTATATATGTAGCATAGGGTTCTTTACTCAACTCCAAAGGACCTTTTATGCAAAAAAAAAATGATGATAATGAACTGAAAGAACCCTTTTGGCACAGAGGTTCTTTATAGGCTATTATTCAGTCATATATTACATTATTCTGCAACATTTTGCAGTTGTAATTAAATTATTGCTTATTAAACTGTTTTAGTAACTTAATATCACATTTTAATCATTCTGATTTTTGGAGGATAAAAACTGAAATGGCACTCTTCATGTGATATTGATTAATTACTTTTTTAACCCCCATAACCTGAATTTTGTGATCATTCACATGCATTGCATTTTAGGGGTTCCAAATAATCAGCGCTTTAGAACCTTTTAAGGTTCTAGAACCTTTTAAGGTTCTATATAGAACCTTTTCTTCTAATAGTGTAGATCAATGTCTATATCTTTCCAAATCTTTGCAACACTGTCTTGATGTAAAATGAGGTGATATGAGATTTTCAGAGTTAAAATTCACCTGAGATTTATTGCACATCATCTGAGCTGATCCACCACAGTCACCCCATCCCTCTCGTGCACATGTAATGACTGAACCTTAATGCACGTGTACATACTCAAATCAGATCAGAGCTGCAGCGAAGTTGCATGTGCTAAATTGCCCTCAATCGACCACTCTGTCCAGCAGACTGGAGAAATGGCATTGGACTTATCTTTGCTTTCCACATGGATGAGCATGTCCAGCCCCAGGGGCAGCAAGAGAGGTCACATTCTGACACTCAGTCCGCTCTGCACTGAAATGACCCTCGGCTTTCCTAGCCCTCGGGCTCCGTATGCCGGCCCTTTAACGGAGTCACCCAGAGGGAGGGCCAGTGACAAGAGGGGAGTTTTCAATTAGATCGCTGAGTGAGCAAAGAGCCCCTCTGAGCGGCTCATTAAAACACTTTGTACTTATCAGACGTCTGCCAAACAAAAACCAAAATATGCTTCTAGATGGACTGTGGATGGTAAAAGTGAAAAGTGGTATATGATTAGTCAATATTAAAAATGTAATGGAGGTTTAAGATGCCCACCGAGGAGAACGGAGGAAATAATGCTGGACGGGCCCAACAAAAAGTAATCCAGCTTTCACATTACTGTCAGGAGTGGCTCCCACACAATACCCATCAGGGAGTCCCTGGTGATTGTTCATTAGCAAACACAGTGGGAGTCTACATTTGCAAAAAGCACTTCACAATCTCTGTAGATGCTTATTCATACCAGAGAATAGCAAAACTGGCTATTTAATATTCATGAAATATTACAACAGAAAATGAAAAAATACCCCTTCCAAATTTTGCTGACATATCAACGCTTTTGCTCTATTTAGAAACACGAGTGACCTTTTTATTTTCTTTCTTGCCGTAATTAGCATACTTAGTTTGAAAGTAATTGAGGATGATTTTGCCAGCACAGTTAGGAGTGTATCGTGCCTTTTGTGTTATCTGTGTGTAGCTACTGTATCTTTGTGTGCTGTCGACTTGTACATTACGCCTGAGCAGAGAAAAGCCCAGAGCCATTAATGTTAATGTGTGTGTGCATCTTCCCGTAGTACCACTGAGACTCTATATATAGAGCTGTAATGATAGCCAGCTTCAGGAGATAAGAACAGAGAATTAATAAGGTACGTTAGAGGATCCTCACATCGCCTCAAGACTGGCAGATCTGCTGCGGAGCATCCACAGAGCTGCAGACGTGTTTAAGCTTTTGTTAGCAGTGCTGTAGAAAGCATTAAGTATGTGTTTCTCAATCTGCAAAAAAGTAGGGTGAGAAAGAAAGAGAATAAATGACATACCCTTGCTAAAAAAGACTAAAAGGGATTTACTGCCTGATGTTTTTGGAGAACCTTTTTAGAAACACCTTGAAATGCCTTTTTGAGCGTTTCAGACAGTTTTTGTCCCTTTTTTACATGGCCTGTAGCCTTGCAGGTCACATTAGGATGCATGGACAACAATTGATATATGCACATCATGCATATTTTGTCTGTTTAAAAGGATTAGTTCACTTTAAAAAAAAAAAACTTACTCATCCCCATGTCATCCAAGATGTCCATGTCTTTCCTTCTTCAGTTCAAAAGAAATTAAGGTTTTTGATTAAAACATTCCAGGATTTTTCTCCATACTGTATAATGCACTTCACTGGGCACCAAGACGTTCAAGGTCCAAATGACAGTTTCATTGCAAACTGCAAACTATTCAAAGGGCTTTAAATGACACCAGACGATGAATAAGGGTCTTATTTTGCAAAACGATTGGTCATTTAAAAATAAATTAAAAAGTTAAGTTTTAAAAGCACAAATGCTCGCCTTGCTCTTGTTCTATTTCATCAACAAAATGACTCGAAAAAAGATTTGTTCACTTTGATGAATAAGTTCGAACCGGAGAGTCACGAACTCGCATCACAGAACAGAGCAAGGCGAGCATTTGGGCTTATAAAACATTAAAAAAATTATTTATTTTTGAAATGGCCATTCATTTTGCTAGTTAAGACCCTTATTCATCTGTCTGGTGTCGTTTAAAGCCCTTTGAAGCTGCACTGAAACTCGTCATTTGGACCTTGAAACGGTTGGGGTCTGACTGAAGTCCTTTATGTGGAGAAAAATCCTGTAATTTTTCATCAAAAACATTAATTTCATCTTGGATGACATGGGGTGAGTAAATTATCAGCAAACATTTTTTTAAAAGTGGACTAATCTTTTAAATCGCAAGACATTTGGCATAACGTTGGAATTACCATACTTTGTCAGTGTTCACTACGTACAAGTTTGGGGTGTTATTTTTAAAGTATCTTATGCTCACTAAGGCTGCAATTATTTGTTCAAAAGTAAATTGTAATAATGTGAAATATTATTACAGTTATTACATTCTAAAATAATGTTTTTTAATGTAAATTATCCCTGTGATCACAAAGCATCATTACTTCAGTCTTCAGTGTCTCATGATCCTTCAGAAATTATTCTAATGCCGATTTTCTGCTAAAGAAACGATTTTGTTATTAATCAATGTTGAAAGATGTGCTGCTTAAATAAAATCTTTTGTAAAGTGTATCTACTGTTACATTTAATCAATTTAGCTGAATCCGTGCTGAATATTAAAGTATTCAATTTCTTGTTAAAAATAAAATCTTACTGACCCCAAAACTTTGAACTGGTAGATTAGGTACAGCATTTCTTTACTGCATGAATTATGTTCTGTAGGTATGCAGGTGTGTTGTATGAATGCAGTCACTTGCATACTGAGTGATTGACCTCAGACCTATACATTCTTTGACCCATGACATTCTTCATTTTGCATTTAGGCTACAGTCCACATTAATCCGGATACATTTGAAAACAGCGTTTTGTTTAAAACGCTCCCGTCACACACTAGCCTTTTCAGGCGTTTTCCGACGTCTTCAGTTCTGAATGAGAAACTTCTAAGGCCATGTCCACACTAATACGTTTGCGTTTTAAAAATGTATATTTTTCTCTTCGTTTTGGCCTTCCATCCACACTGAGACGCCATTTTAAGTCAACAAAAATGTATCGTTCTGGAAAACGCTCTCCAAAGTGGATAAATTTGAAAATGCCGTTTTCACGTTGTAGTGTGGACAGTGAAACCGGAGGTATTTAAAAGATGACGTAAGTTTAGTCATGTGATTCTTGTTGTACCAATAGATATTCATGTTTATTGGTATTGTGCCTGTTATGTGTTATTCATTTTTACACTGTTGCTAAAATATGTTACTTTCTATGTTACTTTATATGTGCTATTCTTCATATCACAGTACTGCAAACATGACAGATAATGTAGCCTACTCACATTTGCTGTCCTGCGGCAAAACAGGAGAGCAGTTGCGTTTTAGACCAAACATATGGTGACCTGAATGCGACCTGACGCATCAGTGATGGTGAGCTATTTTGCTAAACAAAATTATCCTGTTATTGTGCGATAACATTATTATTTATTTCCCATCTGTATCATCTCATTGAGCTTTTGTGAAGTTTCACGCATGTGCAGTAAAGTGAATGTAGAAGTTTCTCATCCACACTGAAACGTTGGAAAATGCCTGAAAACGCTAGTGTGGACGAGAGCGTCATTAAACGAATAACCCATTTCAAATCTACGGATTAATTGGACGTAGCCTAAATTCAACTTACTGCACATGCGTGAAATCTCACAAAACTCACCGAGATGATACAGATGGAAAAATAAATAATAAAGTTATCGCACAATTCTTCTAATAGGATAATTTTATTTAGTAAAATATCTCACTATCACTGATGCGTCCAAGCGCACTTTGGTTTGGTTTTGTTTTGTTTGGTCTAAAACGCAACTGGTCTCCTGTATTGCCACAGGACAGCAAATATGAGTACATTTTCTGTCATCTTTGCAGTACTGTGATATGATAGAGTGTGCAAAGTAACATATTTTAGCAACAGTGTAAAAGTGAATAGCACATAACAGGCACTATACCGGTAAACCTGAATATCTATTGGTGCAACAAGGATCACATGACTAAACTTACGTCATCACTTTAGAGAGCGTATTCCAAAAGCTACGTTTTCATTGACTTAAAACGCCATCTCAGTGTGGACGAAGGCCAAACCGGCAAGAAAAATATACATTTTCAAACGAAAACGTATTAGTGTGGACATGTCCATAGTGTAACAGGGAGTTGAACTGAATGAACTAAAATTCTGTGGTTCTCCAGAAAACCTTTATTCTTAAGAGAGTTTTATCTCTCCATCTATAGAATTAGATAAAGCAGTTGTGCCAAAGTGCAAACATGTTGCAATTCTCATTTAGCAGACGGTCTCATCGGTGGAGTGTGTTTCTGCATTTAACGTGTGAAACTCATTTGCTCTGTTTACAGTCAGCGTTAGGATAAAATCTCCACAAAGACTCAATCCTCAGATACACAGTTGCAGCAGAACTGCATCCTTATGCTCAGTAAAACTGGGCCACGGGCCACTGCAGTTAGACATATGGAGCCAAATTTAATGCCAGCTGCTTTGCTGTACATCGTTACTTTCGCGTACAGAACAACTTTCATGTGTGAAGTACACATAGGGTTACGACTCTACACTGCTGCCATGGGCAAGGTCTCAGTCTGGAGAACATGTCAGCAATCTGTTAAACGTGTAGTGCATTTATCATCTCCATTTTTTTAATTATTTAATTAAGCATCTAACAATAGTTTACCTTCTTTTAAGTGTGTTAAAGACAAAACAAGTGGTAATCTGCACTCTGGTGATGTTTTTCAAGAGCTTTGTTTTTATTGTCACTTGGCGTTAAGAAGCTGAGCTTTGTCCGGCATCAGCATTCAGATTCAAAAGACGAGGTCAAGAGGTTAAGTAGCCCAAGAATTTGACCAGATATCTCCTGCTGAAACGTGCACCAGGAGACATGCAAGCGAAAGAACAGGAAGATAAGTCTGACTAATGGCACCTCAGACCGCGTTTCAATGCACTCTCTTGTTGCAAGGACCCAAACTAGTTTGCCCTCTCTGGAGGTCACAATCCCTTTTATATTCTCTTTAGTCACAGATCATGTGACAACATTCCCCTGGGGCGAGGGAGAAAAGTAGCGCAGATTGTCCCAGCATCTGTTTACTGCATTTTACGTTGAACGATTCCATAAAGTAAAATTCCCATAATGATTAGCTGATCAATACTTTCTGTTGCTTTTACAGCAGGGATATCTTGAATATCCCAGTTTGGATACAATACAGCGCTTTGTACTGTGATTCATCTACAAATCTTATCGATTTCAAATCTTGAACTGCTGTGCTGTTTAAGGGAATGAGGCGGTTATGCCTAAGACTTGCTCTTGACTCTATAGATGCTCTGGCTGAGAGGTCTCACCTGTTTCCAGCCTGTGGACCATCTGTTTGGAGTTATACTGAAACAATATAAGCCCGTGAGAGAGGAGAGTGAGGGCTAATTCTGGCAGCTCTTGACTGGAGTGATTGAGGACCGCTGGTCTCATTTCTACCGCAGTTTAATGTTCAGAACATACATTTTCTGTTGATTAATGTGTTAGGCTCTTATAACAACTTTGTCGAAGGTCATTATGCATTGTGGTTTGATACTGTACTTGTCACGGGAAGCAAGAAGGTAATTCGTTTTCAGCAGTCTAACTTTATTAAACTAAATCAACTAAACTAAACACTCTGGTACAGGTTTAGTAGACGGGAGCGACACAAACCAACCTTAACATTGAAGACACATACCTAGAGAGTTGTTAAATACACTGAGATTGAACAAGATGATTAACTAGACAATCAAAAACTATAGAAGAGTGGGAAGATAGGAGCCAACTGAAACAGGAACGTCTCAATCATCTCCCTTGTTCAGCCGGCCGTTTTAAGGGCTTTTTCAATTGCAGAAACCTTCCAGTGCACTGAAACGCTCGCTCCTGAAAAGTCCCACAATGCACTGTGAAAGCTAGGGAGCATCGATGCTCACTATGTTCCTTTAATTGAAGTCCTGAAGTGCGAAAACTTGAAATCACATGAGCCAACTCACTACATTTTAACAAGCGATAGATGTTTTTAAAACCATTATTTTATTACATATCAGTATAAAACATACATTGCTACATAGGTAATAAACGTAATCAGGCTAACATTTATAATTTATTTTTCTGTAGTTTTAATGATTCATATTTATAACCGTATAAATCATAAACTGAATAGATTATTAATATTATTCATATTTTTATAGTAATAAATATTGTCATAAACCTCAATAATCATACTTGTTTAGAATAATGTATTTAATATGCAACATCCCTCTGACGTTTGGAGTCAGTACGCTTTTTTTTTTTAAGAAATTAACTTTTAATCAGGATTTGGATCTATATTCAAATTGATCCAAAGTGACAGTGAAGATAGTAAACAGTGTATTCAAATTAATGCTGCTCTTTTGAATTTTCTATTCATTAAAGAATCACAGTTTCCACGAATAGTTAGCAGCGCAACTGTTTTCAACATTTCAGCATTGATAATGATAAGTGTTTCACCAAATCAGCATATTAGAATGGTCTTGTTTTGGAATTACATCTAAATGATTTGAGTGATATATGGTGATTTTTTGGAAACTTTTGAAAAATTGAGAAATGGATGATGATGGAAGAGTAGAACAATAAATCATCCAGCAGCCATTTTTTTAATTCAGGTTTTGCCCTTAATTGAAGTCTAAATGTAGTTTGCCCTCTTATTTTGTGGATAAAATCATGTTCTTTCTGACATGAGAGGCATCTTGATTACCTATAGCTTAATGTAAGCCTGTGTAACAGATGATTGATTTGTGTGTATCTGCAGTTCTGTTGGTGACGTCTGTTATGACATTCAGACATCATTCAGATCCGGTCTCTAAGGTCCCCTCACTCAGAGCCGATGCCCGTTCCACTCCTCACTGCTTCAAAAGGTGCTTAATCATTTTAATATGAAAGCTGTTAAGTGCCTCCAACAGTCACTTTGATGAAATGGAGAACATTTAAAGAGGCTTCCACCCAGCCAGCTTTTCATTCATTCTTTTTATCATCCTTTCACTGATTTTTCATCCTTTGCTTGTCCCAGATCCCTTACACTGGTTCTCATTTGCCATCTAATATCTCTCCTCTGACCTGACTCAGTTTTTTTTTTATCAGCCCCTGTCTGTCTTTTCATCTCCTGTCCAGTATATGAGTCTTACGCACTGCAACACTCCAGTTCTTACCCTAAATCTGCTTGCTACTTCTCTGAGATCAGGATATTCATTGAAGCTGTCTATCTCTCTGCATCTGACAAGTTTAATGAATAATTAAAGTAAACACCTCATTTGGTTCTAACGGAGCTTGCTAAATCCAATGATCATCACATAAACCATACAACAGCATTGCTTAATTGTGTATTATGTCATTAAAGCCAACATTATTAACTTACTTCAGTGACATACACACTGTAAAATGAATACGCTTTATCTAATCAATAAAATTATGGCAGCAGATTACTAGCAATATTATTAATTCAATTTGAGTAATAATTAATCAAATTATTCCTTAAAAGTTAACCATTTAAAATGAGTAAAGTTTACACCAAAACAATTAACAAAAATATCCGAATAAACAGACAGATGTCTGTTTATTGTTTATTTAATTTCTTTATTTTATATTGCCAACATCAAAGATAGCTGATGTTAACAAGCAGAATCAACGAAGGAGAAAACCGTAATTGTAAGACAATCCTTAAACAAACACCGATCACCATAATGATGACTTCAATTGAAGGTTTTTTGTTGTTGTAAGTTTTACTCATTTAAATGGTTTTAAGAAATTAATTTGATTAATTATTACTCAACTCTAATTTGTTAAATTTAATTAAGAATATTGCTAATACTCTTTTGTTACAAACTTTTTGATTAGATAAAGCGTATTCATTTTTACAGTGCGGCTATTTCTAAAGATGTGTTTGTATATTCTATCTATTAGCTCCAAATCATTTTAATAGCTCCACATGAAATTATAATTTATTTTACTATTTTCTATCTTTCTATCTATGTATTGTCTGTCTGTCTTATCTATCGATCAATCTATTAATTGATCTCTATTGATTTAACCAGTCATCTGTAAAATAAGTAAAGTAATCAGTAAAATTGACCTGTTTTAAAACAAGATGCTTATGTTTGTCTTTATACCATTTTTATTTGTTTTGGTATTAATTCCACAAAAGTAGAACTCGTCACTTTGACGCACTTCCAGCCATAACTGACCTTTGAACATGAGCTTGTAGGTTATTCACTTGCAGCATCTCAACTGGAGCAGTAAAAAAACGAGTGGGACAAAGATTAAGGCATATATAACCTTCATATTGGGTTGCGTAAAAGAGCTTCTTGAGAATGAATCCATTGTGATGTTGAGTTGTTTGGTTGTTGGAGACCTATTTTCTCCCTCCGTCTGCTGTCAGTAGAGTTTGCTGGTGATGTATCACCCAGGTGTGTGTGGATGCAGGGGTGCTGAGAAAGAGCACAGATATCAGAACATGATGCATCTACTGGGCTTTCTCTAAAGGTCACTTTTTCTTGATCATCAAATGTTCTAGAACAGGGAATATATCTGTATATATACATCTAGATGAATGTAAATTGTGCAAATTTGCATTTTATATATCATTTTAAATGATTATGTATTATTATGGTGTAAAAATACCCCAAATAATATGCTTTAAAAGTGCCACTTTGAAGTAATGTATGCGCACTGGCATATTACACCTAAATTCCAGCTCATTTGAAGCAACATAGACAGCGACCCCTACTTCGAGGAACTTCTGCTGCTGTGATTCTGACATGGTAATTAAAATCCTCCATTTTTCGCTCTCTCTGTTTTCCCAGACAAAAAATAACAGTAAAATAAATCTAAAAAACTCATCTAGCCCAATCTGAGGTGTCGGTTAATGTGTGTGTGTGTGTGTGTGTGTGTGTTTTGACAAACATAGAAACACCAACGAGTGATAACGAGTTTCTGTTTACTTATTTATCTCTCTCTGTGCTGTTACCTTGGTATCTTGCAGCCCTTCGGCAGTAGCAGAGCTTCGTAGTTTATTTATACCGCGGCTCATTATTTATTAAAAACTCAGTTAGTAGGGCAGGCTCGAGCGCCGACAGGCTGCCGCGTTTCATCCTCCTGTGCCAAGTGGGGCTCCCTCTTGCCCTGCGCTTTGCGCCAACGCCGGGGAGGCGCAGAAACAAAGATGAGGCCATCGGGGATTGCCGCGGAGCTCCAGGCTTCAAAGAGCTCTCCCCTAAAGACATTACATGCACACAGAGGGGTTCGACAGACCTGATGCATCTCTGATTCACTGGAAGCATTTTGTTCTTCTTCAGGAAGCTTCAAAGAAATAGAAAAATAAAGAAATTAAATGGTCGTGCTTACATGTTATTGCTTAGATTTGCTTCTCGGCGTGGTTCTTTTGCGGATACTGAAGAGCATTGTTACACAGCTCCCTGAAATGCTTGATTCTGATTGGTCAGTCAGGACTAGGGTTGGGTATCTGTTTGAATTTGAACGATTCTGATTCCGATTCTGATTCCTTGTTTCGATTTCGGTTCCTGAACGATTTCTTGATTCCGATTCTTTTAAGAGGCAGGGTCAAAAAAGTGTAGCTAACCTTGCTAACCAACGGACTTTCTGAAGGAAATACTCCTTTCTGAAGGAAATACTGCTTCTGTCACAAATACTCCTTTTGTCACAAATGTTGCATTTTGCTGAGATTTCGTTATTTTAGAAAAGTGAAGCCACACTTTGGACCGCCGAAGTAAGCTACTCATGTTCGACTCGCGCGGTTATGCCAACACTTCCGGAAGATGCTTCTTCGTTGGTGTTGTTCAGCGGTTTCTTCTTCTGGTTCGATCCAGACTGTGAATATCGAAACTAGGAATCGAAATTTTAACTTTTGAACAATTCCGGGAAAACGAAAAGTTAGTCCCGGTTCCAATCGAATACTCGATTCTCGATACCCAACCCTAGTCAGGACATTTCGAGGTCCGTTATATCCTGATAATTACCGTTGTCAATGGATGCAATGGAAAATGACTGCTCAACCGGGTATCTAAGGCCAGCGCTTCTTATCGTATCACACCGTGGACGGTGCTCAGTCACATTTATTTCTATCAAGAGGTGTATACATTTTTGGTTAAGATCTTGTATTGACAATGCAAGAGTCAAGTACTTTTTGTAAAGTTTCCTCCAGCAGATCCCAAAGACTTTCAATGAATTTAAGGTCTGGACTGGAGTGTGAAAATGATTCTTCATGCTCCCTTCCAACCATTCTTTCACAATTTGAGCCTGATGGATCAACGCATTCTTTACATTCACATCCTGGAGTGTCATGATGTGTCTTCTCATATGGTTGTTTAAAGGGATAGTTCACTTTGAAATTAATTTTTGATATGTTTTAGCTCACCCTCAAGGGCATCCAAGATGTAGGTGTCTTTGTTTCCACAGTATTTTCAATTTTGATATTTTTAGGTCAAACCGTTCTTGTCTGTCAGTCATATAATGGAGATTTATGGGGTCCACCTCAAAGAGCATGCACAGAGAAGTCTAAATTAAACACTGAATTTATAACCTAAGACACGAAACGAAGCGGTTTGTGTGAGAAAACGAACAGTATTTGTCGCTTTTACCTCTTGTGACCACAGCCACTTCCAAGTGATCTGAGGGCGAGGGTGCATTGGTTCTGCGCAAGCGCTGGAAAACACTGGAAGTGATCTCTTGCGTGATTGTGGAAAAAAAATCAACGTTGTATCTCTGATGTATCGAAATCGAAAATGTCTTCCATTGTGATTTCCTGTATATCTAAATATGTTTAGATCTTCACAGTGAAAGGTAACGCTTCCAAAATCTTCTGTATAAACGTGACGTTTGCACAGACCGATATACCTCCATTATATGATTGACAGAAGAACGGTTTGACCTAAAAATATCAAAATTGAAAATACTGTGGAAACAAAGACCCCAACATCTTGGATGCCCTTGAGGTAAGCGAAAACATATCAAAAATTTATTTCAAAGTGAACTATCCCTTTAAGAAATGTAAAGTTGCAAACGGTTACCAAACATATAACATGTTAGAAACATAATAATCACTGCAAAAATGTTCCGAATTTTAGTCTGTTAGGCATTTTACTTTTTTAATCCAAACAATGACTTTGTTCTGGCCAGACAGTGTATATTATTATGGGTGTACATTATAATAACTTTTTGTTGGGCGGAACCCACACATGTCCCTTTCCCGATGACGCCTGTTGACTACCGGTATTAGAATGGGTCTGAGTACAAAACATTCTCATACAGCGACATAAAAAGGAGGCCTATGTGTGACGCCTTTCCGGAATGTTAGTCCTGTCAAACAGGAAAAGAGTAGCAGTGCGGCCAGCCCAGTCCCCGGACACGGACGCACACCCGTCCTGTCCACACTTGAGCTGTAAGAGTTGAGACTGAGAGTGAGATGCATCACACACCGGTTTGAGATACACTCGAACGTCACAGTGTAGACTCAGATGCAATTAAACTCATTTAATAGATGTTTGAGTGATTTGTCAAATTAGATCCTGATACCTGATTGGATAAATGCTGAGGGGCAGCTCAGGCCTACATTTATTTAGATGATATTATATAACCAAAAGACCATGTGGAAACATGCCTCTTTTTCTGATAATTGTTACGTAAGCCCTCCAATAGCGCTGGATTGTGTCATTTTGAAGCAGTGACCTTTGTTTCTGTTCGCTTGGTGTTTTTATGTTGGCCATGGTTGAGTGCACAGCAGATATTTCTCTATGATGTGGAATCGGCTGGGACTGTCAGAGTAAATCACATATTAAGGTTTTTCAGTAACAGTTTACAATAAGGTTTAACGTTAGTATTAGGTGTCATGAACTATAGCTTTACAGCATTTATTCATATTGGTTATAATGGTAAACTTACAGCATATTGCATGTACTGTGAATGTTCAGTTTAGGTTTCATTTCACCGTGTTCTTGTTCCTGTTTTACCTGCCTGAGTTCCTGGATAGTTTCCTCACAGCTGTTTTCCCTTCATCCTTCTTTCCTCTTGCACTTCATTATAGCCATAATGACGTAATACATATTTAAAAATTCACATTATGAATTAGTTGTTAACTCTATAACGATGGGTTTCAGTGGGCTATATTTTCTCATTTTTCATTTTTAAAAAGAAATTAATTAATGTCTCAAACTAATTTCCTTAAAATTAAAAAATACACTCATGCTCAACTTTGTGCTTGGTAGTATTTTTTTATGTTTTTGCAAGACGTCTCTTATGCTCACCAAAGCTGCATTTATTTATCAAAAATACAGTAAAACAGTAATTTTATGAAATATTATTACTATTTAAAATAACTGTTTTCTATTTTAATATTTGTAATGTCATTTTAAAGCAGAATTTTCAGCAGCCATTAATCCAGGCTTCTTCTATGATCTCACAAAATCACTGTAAAAATATTTTCTAAATTTGTTATCACAACATTTTATCACAGACCAGCTTAAATAATTTATTTAGTTGAGAACTTATTATTTTGAATTTTGATGATTAAAATCAATTTCCTTCATTGTATTAACTCACTTTTTCCAGTTCAACCAACTTAAAATTTTAAGGCAACCACACTGTAAAAGAATATTGTTGAGTTTAACTTAAAAGGTAAGTAACCTGGTTGCCTTAATTTTGAGTTGATTGAACATGGAAAAAGTGAGTTGAATACAATAAAGGAAGATTTATTTAATCATTAGAAACTCAAAATAATAAAGTTACTCAACTGAAAAAAATTATTTAAGTTGATATGACAAAAGAAAAATGTTGTGGTAACAAATCTTATTCTTATTTTTTTAAAGTTATACCAGTAATATTTGTTTACAGTGTACACTCTAAGAAATGCTGGGTGTTTTGACCCAATCTTGGGTCAAATATGGACAAGTCTCAAAATGTTGGGTTAAAAATGTAATGTAAAAATTTAACCCGAATGGCTGGCGTTAGTCCATATTTGACCCCAAGTTGGGTTAAAACAACCCAGCATTTTTTAAGAGTGTATAAAAACAAGTACTAATGTTTTATGCAGTGTTGCTTCTCAAGTAAATTTGATGATTTAAGTTTTTTTTCAGCAAGTCAAAAGGGTAAATTACTATTGAACTGCATGTGAACTGCAGTTTACCTTCGATTAATCTGTTTAAAATCAGTTTTTCCAATACACTCTTAAAAATGCTGGCTTGCTTCAACCCAAATTCGGGTCAAATATGGACAAACCCAAATGTTGGATAAAAAAACAGTTGACAGTGAAAGTCTGGGCTAAAATGTGAAATTATGTTTTAAACCCAATATTTGGATTGTGTCCACATTTTATCCAAATTTGTGTTCAAAAGAGTGTAAATAAAAGAGTAGGCAAGAACACTGTGCGACAACTTACCTTTAATTACTTCTGGTGTGATTCTGAAGTGTGCATAGATGAGTTACACTTTACACTCTAAAAACTCTGGGTTGCTTCCAGCCCAAGTTTGGGTCAAATATGGACAAACCCAAATGTTGGGTTAAAATATGTAATTTAAGGTTTCTGACCTCAACTTCAACATTTCAACTGTTAAATGTTTTTATTACATTTTTAACCCATTTGGGTTTGTCCATATTTGACCTAAATTTGAGTTGAAACAACCCAGAATTTCTGGTAACGCTTCTCTTTTACAGTACAGTACAGTGTACTTACCTAGAAAGTACCTGGCTAATATAATGTAAGTACATGGAACAGTGGTAGGTTTCAGGGGTAGGTTCAGGGTTAGTACTAGTTATTTACTCGTAATTGTAGTTACTAATATAAGTACATAGTATTTACATGGGTAACTGGACTGTAAAAGGAAGCGATTATCAAATTTTTTAGTAGTCTACTAAATACAAATTCATCATTTTACATAATAGGATGTTCATATGAGAAATCACTAGAATTCAAAAGCTGCCTGTTGTCTCACAACCAGCTATCATACAATTCACCGTTTGAACACTAGTAAGCAAAACAGTTCACACACCAGTCAGATGTATTAAACTGGTCACAGATGATCCCATTGCATCCAAAAAAAGTTAACGGAAGAGGAAATAAAGGAAGGCCAAACATTTGTCTCATACAAGATTTGTGCTATTGTGCTTAGAAATATAATGACTATTTTTGATCCTATGAAAAAGTGATGATCCAGTTCATTTCCTCCAAGAAATAGCTTGGCAAGCAAAAGGCTTATTTTGAGAGCAAGACATGCGAATAATATAAGAGTACAGAGACGTGTAAGCGTAGGAAGGGATAGCAGTAATTTCTGTCTAGAAGCCATAAAGCAGGTGCTCTGTACCCTCATCTACAACAAGACATTCTGGCAGTGATATGTGTTCTTTGATCATAAGAAGAGGCGGGCTTCAAAGAAGCAGACGGCATTTAAGGTTGGCAAGATCTCCTGTGAAAGAACGGGTTTTTGCACATATTAACTTAAAGCCACATTGCAGAGATAGTGAGTGTCAATTTAAACTGTTGTTCATTTTCACCAATCATTCACATACCTGATATTTGAGGGCAGTAATTTAACACTGTTTGCTGCTTGATCTGAATTCCTCTGACCTACAGTATAGCTTTGTGGTCACTCACTACTTTTGTGCATAAGAAGTAAAAGTGCAAACATAAAGTTTTTGGCTAACAAAACGAATTAGTATTTAGTTCTGCTGACACAAACAGAAGAATAAATTCTCATGTAACTATGAAATAATAGAGGGAATTAGTCATTTTCGTTGTATGTACTTTGGACTAAAGCACTTGGCAGACGCCGGCAGTAAACCTCCCCCACTTCTCGCAGTTTGGATTCTGTGACACGCACGAGAATCTGCCAGGATTTTTTTTTCAGGACCTCTTGTTCTTGACATAAAACAGCGGGATAGTACTTTGCGCAAGGTGGCAGGTCGTTCCTCTCTTGAAGCTTTGATATTTGACATATGATCGTCCTTTCAGTGGCTTTTGCTGGCTGCTTGTCTGATCTCTAAGAGTCACATATCAGGCGTCACATGGTGATCTTTTCCATCTGAATATATAAGGAATCAAATGAATCTAATCAAGGCTTGTTTTTGTAATGTACTAACTTGATTCCTGAAATTCTATTTCAGTAAAACTTTACAATAGGTTTTCATTTGTTAACTATATTATTAACATGAGCAAACAATAATCAATACGTCTACAGCATTTATTAATCTTAGTTGATGTTTAAAAAATGATATCTGTTAACATTAGATGACGCACTATGTATGAACTATCATGAACATTACTTTATTTTTCATTAACTAACATTAACAAAGGTTCATAAAAACTGTTAAATATTTTGTTTATTGTTTGTGTTAGTTAAAGGAGTAATTCACTTTTTAAAAGCTTTTGCTGATAATTCACTCACCCCCATGTCATCTAAGCATGTCTGTCTTCCTTCAGTCAAAGAGAAATTAAGGTTTTGGAGGAAAATATGGATTCGAACCATAGTTTTCTCCATATAATGGACTTCACTGCTGTGGCACCAAACGGTTCAAGGTCCAAATGAGAGTTTCAGTGCTAACTGTTCAAAGGGCTTTAAACGACACTGGACGATGAATAAGGGTCTTACTGTAGGCGAAACAATTGGTCATTTAAAAAAATACATAAAAAAGCTTTACGTTTTATAAGCACAAATGCTCGCCTTGCTCTGTTTCTGTGATGCGCGTCCATGACTCTCCTGTTTGATCTTGTTCATCAAAAACGAACAAATCCTTTTTCGAGTCATTTCGCTAGATAAGACCCTTATTAATCATCTGGTGTTGTTTAAAGCCCTTTGAAGCTGCACTGAAACTGTCTTTTGGACCTTGAACCGTTTGGTACCCAATGAAGTCCATTACATGGAGAAAATCCTGGAATGTTTTCACCAAAAACCTTAATTTCTTTTCAACTGAAGAAAGAAAGACGTGGACATCTTGGATGACATGGGGGTGAGTAAATTATCAGCAAAAGTTTTTTTAAAAGTGAACAAATCCTAATGCATTAACTAATGTAAACAAATGAGACCTTATTTCACAGTAACACTTTATAATAAGTACAATTATGTTGGGTTTCCATGTTTTATGGGGACTTTCCTTATAAATAATGATTTTTATACTGTACAAACTGTATATTTATATACCCTAAACCTTTCCCTAATCCTAACTGATGTGTTTTATACTAACAGTGACCTAACTGAGTATTTGTATGTATTTCATATGCGAACAGCATTATGTTTCATTATATATTTCTAAGTGGTTTGGAGATAGGCTTAATCGTATTTGTAATTCAGTGTAAAAAAAAATTCAGTTTAAAGCACATCATTTATGAACATTTTCCGATATTCTGTGACCTAATCAATTTTTTTATAATACACTGATGATTCAAAGCAGCTTTATAGAAAATCATGGACGTTTATTAATATCTTAATATTCTCCAGTTCTCCATGCCTTATAGTTGCATTTAGCAGATTATAGGATAATATAGTTTACATTTTGCGACAACACAAGCAATCAAGCAGTTGAGATGCTAAGCTTACTCTCGCCATAAATGACTTCATATAAAGCACTGGATTTTAAACATTTGTAATTCATGATATTTCTTTGTGTGCAGGTTACTGTATGTAGTAACATTCAATTATGTCATCATTCTGTTCTCTGGCATAAGAATTTCATTTTGTCAGAAAAGGGTGAGAGGTGTGACTTTACTGAGTTCATGTAAAAACCTGAGGATTTCTCTTTTTTGCGACAACTGTTTAGCCTATGGGCATGTTGCCTAGTTGCAAGCAAGAAAGAGAAAAAACTTAGTTTTTTTCTTTCCCGTCTTCAGCCACAGAGTTCTTTGAAGTTTCCACACTGCAACAGCAAAAGCATGTGAGTGATCCTCGAGGCAACCCCACCCTCTTGTCCTGCACACTTCCACCTTCTTCAGCCTGAAAGGTCCAACTCACATTTTCCATTTCCAGTGACTCTCCTGACAGGGAACTTTCCACGTGTAAAATCTGATTTTTATAGCTTAAAAAAATTCTATATTGATTTGAAGGATCACATCAAATGCATCATTAATCGTTGTAATTGGAACTGCAACAGGCTGAAGCAGTCACTTTCAGATAATTGCACCGCCGATAAGACATTTCTCACCATCTCCCAAAAATTCCTGGGGAATGTAGTCTCATCTATTCTTTGATACACCAGCAGCACTGAATACATCTTATTATAACCTAGTATCTAGTAATAATAATCAGATGGATTTAATGGGAAATTGGTAAGAAACCTTTTTTTACTTCAAGGGCACAACCTTCACAAGTTTTGATTGAGGAGTCTCATATATGATCACCTTCATCTTTTAGAAGGTTTTTGTAAAGGGAAATGCATGGGTGATGAGGGTCGGGATGTGTCAGAGGTTGAGGCTGTAGAAAGGCCTGGTTCTCATGTAAGATGATCCCTGTTGGGTGTTACTGGGGGACTTTTGGAGGAAGGCAGGGAAATCTCTGCGCATTTGTGGCATATTTTGTGTAGGATGTAATGCTGGGGAAAAACATAGGATTGCCATGTGTACAGAAGTATAGTTTGTTAAATCAAAGGATTTGCCATATCCCGAAAATACATTTGCAATGAATTCTCTCCTTTAAATTTGCCTAATCTCAGACATAACTTTTACTTTTATATTTATCATATTTAGTTAAATATGCTAAAATATAGATTTACTGACCTATATATGCAGCATATACCACTTACAGTTTTATAACATATACACTCAGGGTGTAACGGTTGACAGAATTCATGGTTCGGTTCGATAGTTACACTTGTGTGCAGCAAGTGGGTTCAATTACGGTTTAGTATACGTTTCCATACAGCAAAAAGAAAGAAATGGGATAGAAATATACTTAATTTATATTTTTATTAAAACTAACATCATAAAGTATACTTTTTTTAACTTTGAGAAATGATGGAGATCGCTGTGAAAATACAGACCGAAAGTCAAAAGATAACGAGTGCAGTGGTGAAAAGGGGCGGGGCTACATAAGGTCTATAACGGAGAAATGTGAATGTTTCTTACTAGATCTCGCAGCGATGTATTACTTCAGTGGCGAATTCAAATTTTTCTTTTGGATTTGGCTGTGTAGTAACAGTGCCGATGATCAAGAGTCGGCTCGCGCTGCATTGGACCAAACTGATAAACGGTCCGTCAACCACACAATAACGAGTAGCTCAGTTTCATTACATTTGCCATTTGATGTTGGGCAATGTTGTGGTCACGCCACAATCTCTTACATTATGAGCGCGCCTTGCCACGTGCGACACGCCTACATTTCAAAATAACTACATTTTGGTTCGGCAGGAAAAATGGTCCAGACGAACCGTTCGATTAAAAAATGTGAAGCGAAAACTGAACCGAAAGCCTCATACAGAACGGTTCAGATATGAATAGCGTGTATCATTTACACCCCTA
>JAQIUQ010000738.1:115000-117500 GCA_030378365.1 Hybognathus amarus | reverse complement strand
AAGAAAACAATAATGAACGAATTAATTAAAACGAAGTTAATAAATAAATAAATAATATTGACGCACATGCTTTTCTGTCTCATTATTTCACCTCTCTCTCTCTCTCTCTCTCTCTCTCTCTCTCTCTCTCTCTCTCTCTCTTTCTCTAATAACTGCATTAATAACTGCATAAAGCCGGGACAGACTAGTTTAGGCCTACGCCAGTTATGAATGTAACGTTAATTTAATACTTCAGCACAGCAGCGCGTTCAGTCTGTGTTCACACAGTTGGTGATTAGTAGGACCTGCTACAGTCGATGGAAACAGTCGGATCTTCAAATATTTCAGCGAATTGTAAGTGTGTCCCCCATCATTACATTAGTCTGCTATCAGTGACTCAAACCTCCGTTATTTACTACCTCTAAAAGGACGTTTTGGAATTAGCAACGGAGGCATGGGGATTAGATGCGTAAGAAATTAGTCCTACATACAAGAGCGCTTCAATGTCAAAAACTTGACAAACGTCTTGATATGAATCATCTGAACAATGTTTTGAGGTGTGGTAACTGTAGTATAAGCGGAATAATTGACTTCAGGCCGTTCGAATTATCCGAAAAATAATGCACACCCGAGGTGTAACGGCCACTCCGCTTCGCATCGTGACCGCATTACCACCTCGGGTGTGCATTATTTTTCTAATAATTCAACGGCCTGTCGTCAATTATTCCTTACTTATCTGACAAACATCAAGACCCTAAAATGTATTTATGAATGCATGTGAAGGATCACCAAATTCAAGAATATGGGGGTTAGAAAATGTATGTTTTTATATAATTTTATGTAGTTTACACGAAGAGTGACATTTCAGTTTTTCTCCTGCAAAAATCAGCATGATTAAAATGTGATATTAAGTTACTAAAACAGTTTAATAAACAATCATTTAATTACAATTAAAAAATGTTGCAGAAAATTGTAATATATGAATGAATAATAGCCTATAAAGAACCTTTGTGCCAAAACGGTTCTTTCTTGTCATTATAGAACATTTTTAGCATAAAAGGTTTTTTTGGAGTTGATTCATGAACCCTTTTCTAAGAGTGTGCTGCAGACTCCCTTAAAGCAAACAATGAAACAACTATTTTAAATGTTGTAGTCTCATTGTCAGCAGTGACCAATCAGCTTGTTCCGTGTGGTAATGATGTGATTGCTTGCAGTTTGCATGAAAATTACAATAATATGCACGAACTTAATAAATAATGCATAAAGGATAGCCTCGTCAAGACCATCCTGATCTCGCGAGCTTTCAAGGTTTCACTCGCAGATCAGTCTGGATACTTGACGTTAAAGAAATTTGGGAGCAGTTCACTAAACGAACGTCCAATCAGCGTTGGCTTTGAGGCGGGTTGAGGTGTGACGCAATCAAGCGCGAAGCAACGCGACTCTAGAAACATTTTCAGACAGCGGTAGTCCTAATTCTTTTAGCCGTTGGCTAATGCTTTTTTCTCTGCATCCTTCTTGTGAAAATATGGACCGGGAAGCTGAAATGGTGCCTTTTATTCGCAAATTGTAGTTACATAAACGGCAAATATCCTTTGCCGAACATGTTGCTTATTTGCTGAGCTAACGAGCCTTTACCTGCAGCAGCAAGTTAGTACGTCATGTGCTTCCGTTGATCTGATTGGTCGATTTGGCCCGTCCATCACCAACATAGGCCAATCAGCTAACCAGTATTTCCGCCCTTACCAAAACTACTTCAACGGAAGGTTTCCAGATGGATATGTGGAGCAAATCCATCTGGCGGAGTACAGGTTACATAAAGGATTGTCTATTGGGAAAGTAAATGGGGGTAATTTTGATTGTGTTAACTTTAAGTTGTGCAGCTTAGAATACTATAGTTTTAGCTCATGTCCATATCTCTTTCTTCTCTTACTGTCTCAGTATAAAATGGCTAAAAGCAGTTAAGCAGCCTTATCATATTTTTAGTTCTTAATGCTGTACAAAAGAGCTCAACATTACATGCATGGAGAGAAAATATTCACCATCTCAAATAAATGGGAATAACACGCAAAACAAAATGCTCAATTACAGAACATTCCCACTAATCAGAATATGCTAAATATGTAACACTAATCACCCTTTTGAGAATAAAGACTTTTCCTTCCTTCTGAAATGACTGACAGCTCCTGTCATGTTCTCTCCTGGCTGAAGAATGTGTCTGCTCCTTGCCGTTTATTATATCTCTGAAATTCATTTCATTAATCTCTCTGGCAATGTGTGTGTGTGTGGAGGGTAGAATCCCTGAGCTTGTCATCCTCCCTCCCCCAATACAGAGAAAAGGACTTTAGGGTTGAGGCTTAACACTGACCCCATGCCGAGAGTGTGTTGAGTATTAATTGAATGTGTAGCTTATTTATCCCTATGGAACATCCCTTAAAGTAGTAAAGCACATGATTAATCCATTAAAGCTTTCATATTAAAACAAAGATAGCAGCACTGTTGCCTTTTTCCTGCTACTGGAAGT
>JAQIUQ010000738.1:95000-105000 GCA_030378365.1 Hybognathus amarus | reverse complement strand
GGAGCGCCAGTCGTCGCGCTAGCAGGATGTGACCGCTATTTAAACCAGTTTTTCTCAAAATTCTGTTTCTGAAAATCATAGCGATCAGCTGACTTAAGATAACCATAACTTTTGTTACAGACAACCGATCAAATAAATAAAAACAGATTTGGAAAGGGCTTGAACTCAGCTTTAATATGGTATCAAAACCTGTAATATGTCAAATTTCACCATGTGGTGGGTTTTCCCAGATCACATCACATATGATGATTAATTATGAATTTGCCACTACTGACCATGTGCCCTTTTCTTTTGCTATTAATCAGGGCAATTTACCTACTCTTTAGTCGGTGAATAACGATATGCGTGTTGGGAAAATAGACTGGTCTAACTTGGGGAGGATCCTGAAGGATATTGTGGTCAGTCGGACATGTTGTAAAGTAATCTTGACTTACCAAAAGGTATTAACTGTAAGAACCCACAACATGGTATTGAGTTGTTTTTCTTGTATGATAATATTGTGGAGTCCCTTTTGGCTTCAAGCAAGCCTCTTTACAAGACGAAGATGTACAAGATGTCGCCGTCGGTGTATGAATGCGTGTGTGAATGGGTGAATGTGAGGCAAATTGTAAAGCGCTTTGGTGGCCATTGGGTCTATGAAAGCGCTATATAAATGCAGTCTATTTACCATTTACCATGTACAAAGCCAAGCCAGGTTGGAATGAATTGGTTGAAGAGTCTCATGCGGAGGCTAAGGGCTTTAAAAGCTTGGGCTAAGTCAGGTAGACATAAAAATGGTCCCTTATTTTAATATAAGAAACAGGCAAATGTACACTTTAAATATGCCCTACGTTTCATAAAGAGGAATGAAAAAACAATGAGGTCAGGCTCACTTGCAAGGAAACTGCAAAAAAAAAAAATCCAAATGATTTCTGGAAAGAAATCAAAAGAATAAATAACTGTAAAACATCTTTGCCAACATACTGATGGTATAAGCGGTCGAGAGGAAATTACTCCGTTAGGGCAGAAACATTATTATGAGCTGTTCAACTGTGTTATAGTAATTCCTTTGCAGTAACATTGATAGTAATGAAGATGTGACTGACTCCCCACAAGATGTCTATGTTGCAGCTAATGATGCTAAAAGACACTAAGACATATGGCATTGATAAGATATCTGCTGAACATAAAATTCAGCTGCTAATATTCGTGAGTAGAAAACTCTGTCCTCTTCTTTCAATTTGTTTTACTTGGTGTTTAGTTCATGGTATTTTAGTGTATTTTATCTGCGATGTTAGTGTCTATTATTAAAGATAAAGATGGCAAAATAAATAACATAATTACCGGCCTATAGCACTAGCCAGTATTATCCAAGGTCTTAGAGAGGACCTTACTAAACTAGTTTGAACAGTTTGTCCTGACAACCAGTTAATGATCCCGAGGACGCGAGTCCAGTAATTCTTCTAATGGAACAGCGTGTTCTTGAACGCGGCACTCAAATCGCTCTGGCTCTGCGACTCCGGTTATCTCTGTATGTACATTTTAGGGAACAATAAAACGAAATATGTTATAAAACACCACTCTGCTTCTTTTTGATTTCATTTCAATACATTTTAAACATTATAAAGCACACAAATGTGTGATTTATTATATTCACTGCATGTAACGTTATATTTATAACAAAACTAAATATAAAACACAACCCTGCCTCTTTTCGTTTAAATATAAAAATATTAAACATATTCCAGGCAATATGTAATGTATTGCATATCGCATTGGTACAAATTTTGCAATAACCAACATTACAGATTATCTTGTAAATAAAATTTAAAAAATGACAAAATTATCTCTTTTTGTGGAATTTCAGTTTTATCAATAATAGCCATTATAAAAGTATAAGTAAAAGGTACAAACAGATATACAGTAAAGTTTAAATAACATAAAGAAACAATTCAGTCAGTCAAATATACAAATTCAGCGCTCAAAGATATGAAACTTCACGTAGCCTTCTGCCAAAGCTATTGGCCAGGGAACGAATTATAGATTCACGAGACCAAAGATCACCTGTTAGGTTTATACAAGACAAACTATATCTCATGTTTAACCACTACAGAGACGTCCGAGTCAGCGGCAAACATCAGAACGACTAGCCGAGGAAAGGCTGTTCCAGGCGGGGGACACGAGCGCGAGCGTCCGGTGATCGCTTGAAATGGATCTCAGTCAAATTATCATAAATCTATAAATAAACCACAGATTTGAGCTTTAAAAAACTACTTTCTCGCCTGAAAAACTCTTAAAACTACATTTCGTGACACAATAACAGTAGTATTTTATTTCAACTGTATGCTTCTAATGCCCTTGTAGCACGCGCGAGTGACGATACTCTGTCCACCAATCAGCGTTCTGCAGTGAGTCTAGCTCCACCTTTTAGTACCCTTTCACTGTGCTAGGTACCCCAACGGAAGGGTACCCGAAAAAGTGGTACGGAATGGTTCGACTTTTTGGTACCATTCACAACTTTTGACAGTGGAAACGCAAATAATTGCGTACCGAACTGTACCGTCCGACCACTCAGTGGAAACGAGCCATTAGATGACGCTATCTAATCCTAACCCTATCCCAGACCTAAATCTACCCACGTCCTCTAACTGACGCTAAAGGTATAGCGTCAGTTAGATAGTGCCCTAGGATCGTCATCTAACTGACGTTAAAGGGTACCCTAAAACGTCGGATGTTGACGTATGGTCAAAAGTGTCAGTTAGATGATGTCTTGGGATGAGAATGTGTTGTTAAAGGAGATTCTAGATTAGAATAGGCATAATTCCACATTTTTTATGTGTTTTATGGATACCTCTTAAAGACTTTGATTGTGTAAATCATGAATTTTTTTTTATGAGTTACACAACAGAGGAGTTCCCAGATTTCTAGTGAGAATCCTGGCTTGTTTGGTGCGCTCATCAGTCAATGCATATAAAGTGGGCAAACTTTGTGTCTGCTCCATTTAATGTAATGGAGTCAGGGAAGTATTCAGTCCCCCTTTCTTTTTAATGTCTATATGGACGATTTATTCGAAACTGCTAAACAGTGGTGTAGCTGGTTGTATGGTTGATAACACTATGAATTTAATTAAATTCACATTTATATGTAAAGCGCATTTCACAATGCATATCGTTTCAAAGCGGCTTTACAGAAAACGTTTCTACATTTCAGTTCAGAGTAATCTGTTATTGTCTCTGTCATTTTCTTGTGTAACACCTCATCCACATTCCCATAATGCATGCTGGTGAACTTTCACTCTGATGCTCAACTGTCCTTACATGACTGTTTACATATATATTTCTCTTGGCTACGAAAACATGACTAATATTTATCATAAGATCAAGGTATGTGAAGACATGTGGAGCGAAGTGAGCGAATTCCCCATGAGGTAATAAACACCACTATTGGTTTGTGGTTGAATAATCAAAGCAAAGCGCATGTAACCAGACCAGCTGCTGGAGAAATCATCTCTGCAGAGGTTTGATGGTGTGTGTAAGTGCAGCAGTGAAGCCATCTGATGCTTTGCATTAGGAAAGCTTTGGAGTGCTTGAGCGCTCTACGGATCCCTTATCCTCATCAATGTTGTGTAAAGAAAGGGAGTCTGAATCCTATCAGGCCCTCAAATCCTCCACTGGGGCCTCATCTCCCAGGAACACAGGGCCCGGCTTCGCCGTATCCTCCGCCAAGTACGCACATGGCAGCTTTCCAGCCCCGATCTGGTTCCAGGTGAGGACGGCAGTTCACGAGAAACAAAGGCCACATTTGTCTTTGACGCTAAAACTACTTGTGACATCACCGTGATCCATCATAATAAAGCTTTCCTTTGAGAGTCATTCGCAGAATCACAACAGATAAGAAACACAACTTGATTGTGTATGCATGTAACTAACATGACCGTGAGCCAGACTTATAGCTTGGCCGTAAATGTCATCGATGCCATATGTTCCACGGAAGTTGTGCATGTCAAAGCAACTACAGAGCCGATTGTCCTCATTTAAACTCCTGCTCACAAAACACCAACGATAAAACAACACCGGAGCCAAATAAATGTGGTGAAATAAAATGGAATGCAGCTCATTTCGGCTCCCTTTCCAAAGAGGAAACCGATGGGGCTGAATATGCCAGAGCGTTCATTGTGTGATCTCGAGCTGGCTCCTATCACGTACTAACACTGTCCTTAAATTATAGGCTGCGCATGTGTTATTTTAAGTGATACTCTGTACTGTCTCAGTCAGACTGACTCTAAATAAACAGAACTTGGGCAGACAGTTTGGATCACAAATCATGTTGTAGGAATATTCTTGGTGGCAATGAGTGAGTTATGTGGTTATGTGCCGAGACTAATGATCCAGCCTGCTTTATTTTTGGAATACTGAGTGTGTGTGTATGTGTGTGTGTTTGTGTTGTCAGGTAAACCCTACGTTATAGGAACAACATGTCCCCATAAAGTTTGCAATATCCGAAATCCTTGACCTTGTGGGGACATGTTTTTGTCCCCATGATGAAAAGAGCTTATAAATTATTCTGTGATGTTTTTTCATAATGCAGAAAGTTGTCTCTGATGGGTATGTTTAGGGAATATAATATACAGTTTGCACAGTATAAAAACCATTATGTCCATGGAATTTCCTCATAAAATATGGAAACCCAGTGTGTGCACGCAGTCTGGTCATACCAATGTATCCTCTGCCATCTTAATATTTAATTTGAGCAATTTCAATCGCTCCTATGTTGTCTGTGAAGGATCACCTTTGGCTGCTGGTCATGGAATAATGTTTCTATTGAACACATTGGTGAGATCAAGGATTTCTCAAGTTATAATTGAAAAGATGGGTCAAGTAGGACAAGTTGGAAAGTGAAGTTAATTTTAGTGAGGACAATTCTGAAGGTGGTTCTGCTGGTAGCAGTGTCATAAATTAATATTTAAAATTCATTTTAGGATTTTTTTAAAGCAGGCATACTGTATGTTTGTGTCTCATTTAGATCAAAAAGAAAAGAAAAGGCTCATTATAATGCAGTAATTCTTGAAAAAAAATGCTAAATTTATTTATTAAAAAATTGGACAATAATTCATATTTATTTTAATTTTTTTTAAATGCAAGTAAAATGTTATGTAGGCTAATATTTTAAAATGTAAAAAAAAAAAAATAATAATTTGTCAAATTATAGTGAGTGTTGTTTAACCACAGGAAGTCATTTTGACATTTTGGCAGTTATAATTCATAAAAAAGTATTTTCATTTAATTTGAGTTACTCTATAGAAACGTGATAGTTGTGACTAGAAAGCAAATCAAAGATTTTTGTAGAAGAATCCTTGATACGTGTTTTGTTTTATTTGTTATTAATTTTTGAAGGGTGTAAAAATATATTTTTGTAGTTTCACTGCTGGATTTAGGTACTTTTTACCTGACGAGTAGACAGTTTTGATTACACATGATTTCATTAAATCTAAATTGTGTGGTGCAATAAATTGTACTACACACTATATAATACAATAGTATTTCAAACTATATTTTTAACAGATTTCTCCTTTTCATTTTCTTGTTTTTTTGACATTGAGCCATAAATTTAGTTCAATAAGTCAAATGAAAGTCAGTACAGTTTATAAGCACAGCAGAAAACATTATGCTCCCACGTTTTAAGTTTTTATTTTTGCCACTTTCATGGTTTTTTTGTGTTAAGCCCTGGTTTAATGCTGCTTGTAGATCTTCTGCTGACTTCTGCCTCTTACCCAGAAATTGAGGCAAAAGTCAGTCTGTATTCAAGTTATTTTAAAACCACACACACACACACACACACACTGTAAAAAGAATGTGCTTTATCTAATCAAAAAAAATTGTGGCAACAGATTACAAGCATTATTATTATTTAAATTTAACAATATAATTGAGTAATAATTAATCAAATTAATTCATTAAAAGTTAACCATTTAAAATGAGTAAAACTTTTTTAGAAATATGTTTAAGTCACCATTATGGTGCTCAGTGTTTGTTTTAGGTTTGTTTTAAAATGACGGTTTTCTCCTTCAGTGATTCAGCTTGTTAACATCCGGTGTCTTCAGTGTTGGCAATATAAAATAAAGATAATATAAAATAATTAATGTTTAATGTCTGTCTGTTATTCAGATGTTTTTGTTTAATTGTTTGGTGTAAACTTTACTCATTTTAAATAGTTAACCTTTAAGAAATATTTTGATTAATTATTACTCAATTCTAATTGTGAGCGTTCTTTAAGTAAATGCTTCGATATTTACAACATTTTAACTCTGTCCTGCTAGATGACTGCCTCTTTGCGGTCAAATAGAAATTATTTTGCCCTTAGATTCTATTGAGCACGGTTTCAGATGCATGTTAACAGGTGTAAACAACTACAACTTGGTTGACAACTAGTGATTAAATCACCCAAGATGTTTAATAGGTTCAAACGTGACCTTCTAGATTTAATCATCTCTTTCAATTACTCCAATGTTGTCGAGTCCCTTTGCCTGTGGTATTCAAGTGAATCATATTTTTGGGATGGTTGTAGTTGCTTGGCACAAACCACCCACACATTCCAACAAAACAGGATCCATATTTATGATCCCGTTGTCTTTCTTTTCAATAGAGTCGAGGGCAAACATGCCACGAATCCTCCTCACTGGGAGCTATTCCGTGGCGTTTCTATGAATTAGCATTTTTATTAATCCAGAATCACTCACTTGAATGGGAATTATCGTTTGCAGATTAGTGCAGTTTTCTCAGAGGCTTTTTTTTTGTGGCTTTCTATCTTTGCGCCGCAGAACCCATAAATTCTCACTAAAGAGGGAACACAAACACATGCAGGAGGGGAATGTGGCGAGGGAGTCAGGCGTTTAATCCTCCATCATTATCTAGCTGCCCTGTGAACAGCCATCTGCCAGAGCGCGTAACTTCCACGTAGCGCGGGGTGACGGTTGTGAGGGGTGAGGACGTGCTCTGACCACATTTCCTAAATTAGCACATCTTGTATATGCAGTGAAAAAGTGCCCGTTGTTCTACCAGACTCTCGTATCTAATCATCTCGCGGTCTAGGAAAGACTAAGAGCGGGAGATAACAAGCAACAGAGAAAAATAAAACTCCCCCTCCGTACAGCTGAGAGGTGCCAGTAAAAGCATAGAGTCAGGGATGTGAAATGACGATTCAAATGATGAGTCATCTTTTGATATCAAACATGTGGTTAAGGGAGACGGAAAATAGCAGGTTCCCGTCTCTCGTGGAAAGCCAGTGTCAGGTTAATCAATGGGTTTAATTACTGAAATGAAAATACAGGATCGGAGTCTGTACGGGAACAGCTGCATTCTGTAAACCCCAATGCTCAAAATAATTAATTGGTTTGAGTTGGACAAACTTAGAAATAACCAATGAGTTCAATCAAATGCACCTTTTTTTAGAACTTTCTTTTTCTTTTGAGTTTGCAAAACTGACACATTTTAAGTTAAGGGAGATTGTTTCATTGTTTTGAGTTTTATGAACTGTAATTGATTGATTAAATGATTAATTTTGACAAGCTTAAATTGAACGGAAACTTGAATTTCGAACTTCTGTTTCGCATCATGCCATTTTACTTGAAAGGAATACTGAAATAAAGTATTATTTAATGTGTTTTGTAAGATTAATGTTTAGTGGGAGGTTTAGTGTTTAATGCATTTTTTTTTTGCCGATGTTTGCCTTTATTTTAATAGGACAATATTGAGTGGATAGGAAGTGAGAGGGGCAGGATCTGGAGAGGTCCGCGGGCCAGGACTCAAACTTTGCTAATTATGTCAAAGCATCGCATTACCCATTAGCCAGTTAGCATTTACTGAATTAGTTAAAGCTAGACAAGTTTCCTCTACTAAAAATATTTAAGTTGAGAATACATGATCATTTTAAAGGGATACTCCACTTTTTTGGAAATAGGCTTATTTTACAACTCCCCCAGTTAAACAGTTGAATTTTGCCATTTTCAAATCCATTCAGCCGATTTTCTGATATTTAGAAGAATATCAGTAACCAGACAGTTTCTGGTCTCATTGACTTCAATAGTAGGAAAAAAATATAATATGGAAGTCAATGAGACCTGATACTGATATTTTCCTAAAAATCAGAAAATCAATTGAATTGATTCGAAAACGGTAAAATTCTAACTGTTTAACTCTGGGAGAGTTCTAAAATGAGCCTATTTCCAAAAAAAAAAAAAGTGGAGTATCCCTTTAAGTTGAGTGAATGAAAGAATTAGCTTACTCAAATATTTCAATTTAAGTACAAAATACAAAATATGCAAGTTTTGCTTAAACATTTTGTATGTATCTGATTGCCTCAAATTTTTTGAGTTTTGCTAACTTATTCATGTTTACGGAAGGAAAGTCGTGTGTGAAGTGGCTTCAGGGAATTCTGGGAATTGTGATAGTCTCAATTCCATTCCAAAAGAAGGGAATGGCTTTGTCAAACGCATCTGAGGAAACTTATTGAGATTTGGTATAGTGTATTGAAGAGGCTGGTCTGATAGATTTAGATGCAGCAAAACAGGGCCTAAAGAAAGGAATAATCGAGATAATCTGCTCCACATCTGCTGGAATCCATTAATCAGATGAAAAGGAAAGATGTTATTTGCTAATGGCTTACTTAAGAGGCATTCGTCAGGATTTCTAAGGAGCACAAAGCTTTCTTGTTGTTAAATTCAGCTTATATTGCATGTGTAGATGTGAGGGCAGTCATTTACACAACACTTACATGCAAATCGCTGTGTGAGGTGGTTGTACTTCTCCGTTAAGGAATGGCTTTCTTATTATAATAAGTGAATGATTTACACCTCTTAGGTGTCAGATTGCGTTCTAACAATGTTACACTTTCATCACTGATTGCTAATCTACTGGCAAATTAATTCACTTTTGATAATACAAGTTAATCTAATATGCACACTTCTGATAATATGAAAATAAACATCATTAAATTAGCTTAGAATATTTGCCAACTGGGTTAGAAAAATAAGCTTTTTTTTCCCTGAAAACAAGTCTTAATATTTGATTTCATTTTGCTCAATAAGCAAAGTTTTAATGAGGTTTAGATATTCAGAAAACAAGTTTATCTGGCAGTGTAAATTAAATTTATAGACCGCTTTTACACATTTGAATAAAACTATGCAAAATGTATTAAAAAGCAAACAAACATGCAAAAAGCCAATCAAGTGTTTGATGATTTGTTATTGTAAAATGAAATACAAATCACTGTCTGCTATCTGATCTCATTGCATGTGTATGAGCTGTTTAGGATACATGTGTGTGTCTGTGTATTGTTTCCATGATTAACAGCCTCTGATGGGTTGATTAATCACTGCCGATGGATGGGCAGCTTCCAGAGGCAGTGCTTCATCAAGCTGATAGCAATACATCCTCACACCCATTAGTGACCTCGCATAGACACCCAGAAAGCACACACACAACCCACAGGCCTGCTTACAATGTTATTTTTCCATTCACTCAGTCTCTGCCAATCAAAATGGCAATTTTTCGCTCGTTGAGTGTGTTTTGATCAGACTAAATGACGATCTGTCCACATATTTCAGAATGGTGTTTTATGAAACAGTGTTGTTTTTCTAGCATATAATGTTTTGAAAAGAGACATAATGAGATTTCAGTTCTGGGATTGGGAATACTGATGGGTTATAATCCCAGTTCACATAATCTGGGTTCAGTGATAAACATGTTTATCATGTACTGGAACAATGGAGAGACATCAGCGCCTCTTTCTTGTTTTTGCCACTGATGTGTTTTTGTTTGCTGTTTGATGGATTTTATCTCTATGTTATGATACTGTCATCAAAATCTGCATAATTTTAATTGTTAATTATACCAAATGCTGTAGTTGTAATGACTGTAATTATATGAAATGATTGATCACAGCAACACAATTAATGCTTAATGTGATTACATTTTCTGTGTATACATATACTGTATATATATATATATATATATATATATATATA
>JAQIUQ010000738.1:0-90000 GCA_030378365.1 Hybognathus amarus | reverse complement strand
GAGGGCCTGCTCCTCCCACCCGCTCACCACCCAGCCTACTTCCTCTCCTGCTCCTCCCTTCATATTGTTCACCAGGAAGGGAGAGGGAGACAGAAAAAGTAAGTGTCAGCACAACAGCCAGTGTGTGTGTTGAGGCTGACAGTGTGAGGCCTGCTGGTTCTGCTCTCAGTCGGGGTTGTGCCTCCTTTTCTGTGCTGTTAAACAGGGTTTTCAAACACACTTTAACCTGGGTGCACTTTCAATGGGGTCTTTGTGGAGGCGGATGTGTGGATACTAGCCCTCGGCAAACAGGACGATTTGGTTCCTTTCTCAGGCTCTGAGGGCAGTGCTGGTCTGAGTGCGTTTGAGTGTATTTGTAAGCACTTTGGCTGCGAGAATGGGATTAGTTGTTTGAGTTTCTGCACTTGTGTACTTTTGTTGCTTAAAATTTAATGAGCGCCACAGTGTCTTCCCTACCTATACGTTTTATCTTGCCGTGGTGTTGGTGTCTTATTGATAACTGTTAACGGCCAATGATAGATTTGCCCTGTCGGGAGGGATCCCTTATTTTTAAATCAGCCCCCCTTAATTAAACTGCATCCTTAACTGTGATATTTATTTTTATTTATTTATTTATTTATCCACACATAAAATCAATACAAATGGCACAAACCAATGAGCACATATAGTCATGTGTGAATCAGGTCTCCCAGAGAAGCTATTTAAAGCTTATAATAGGGAGCCTGAGACATTAAAGTAAGTAACACATTACATACAAATACTTAGACTAGACACCAATCACATAACCCTAAAAAAAAAAAAAAAAAAAAAATACACAATACAACATAAGACACACAAAAAATAAATCAGGACAATGTTTTAAAATCAACTGTAGTCTACATAGGCTAATGGCAAAGTTATAGATATAAGCGTAAAAGTTCCCTTTTTAGTGTTTTCTTAAAGATGGATACAGATTTCAACACCTTCAGCCGGGCATCTAGCTCATTCCAAATCTTTGGGCCTCTACTTGTGATGCTCAAATTTGCACTTTTAAGTCTTCTGGTTTTACCAATGATCAGATGTTTGTTTCTAGTGGCATGAGCATGAAGCGGACTACTAATCGGGATGAGCTGAGATAGCCTGCTGTTTGTAGCATTAACTACTTGGTGCATAATACACGCATTATGGTATATATTCAACTCAGTAAGCCGAAGGAGACCTAAACGATGGAAGAGGGGTCTTGTGGGAGTGTTATACCAAGACCACGTTATAGCTCGTATTATCTTTTTTTGCAGACTTATTAATTTATTTAAATGACTCGGGTAGGTATTACACCAGATTACATTACAATAACTAATGTGAGGTTCGAACAAAGTTTTATACAGGGTAAGAAGAGCAGGTAAGGTAAGATAATGCCGTACTCTAAAAAAAAGACCAACATATTTTGAAAGCTTCTGTATCAAGTGATCAATGTGGCATTTAAAATTTAGGCATTTATCAATGTGAACCCCCAAGAATTTTGTATTAGTGGTTGGTAGTATGTCCTCCTCATCTATATTGAGGCAAAGCTGTTTTGTAGCTGTTGCCCTTGTGTTTGATTGGAACATTATATAGTTAGTTTTTTTAATGTTGAGGGATAATTTATTACACTTGAACCAGATAACAATTTTTTGTAGTTCTTCATTTAAACTGATTTCTAAATCAATTAAGTTTTTATGTGACAAAAATAAATTGGTATCGATATGCAAACATCACCTTCTGAAATACTTGAGAGGAATTCACAAAATCATTTATATATATATTAAAGAGTAATGGACCCAATATTGAGCCTTGGGGAACCCCACATCTAAGTTCTTTCATTTGAGATATATGGTTTTTAATCATCACATATTGTTTCCGACCGTATAGGTAACTTTTAAACCAGTCAAGTGCTACTCCTCTAACCCCATAATGATGTAATTTCTCTAGAAGAATGTTAAGATCAATGGTGTCAAAAGCCTTTGATAAATCAAGGAAAACACCAACTCCACAATCACCCTGGTCTAAAGAATCATTGATTTTTTCGACAAGATCTAAAACAGCCATAAAAGTAGAGTTCTCTTTCCTGAAACCATACTGCGATCTTACAAGAATATGAAGTTTATCCAAATAATGACTTAACCTAATGTGTACCACTCTCTCTAATACCTTAGACAGAGATGGTAAGATAGAAGTTGGACGATAATTACCCATATTGTTTTTGTCACCCGATTTGTAAATTGGAGTAATTCTGGCTATTTTTGTCATACTTGGCACTATACCATATAGAAGTGATAGGTTAATGCAATGCGTAAGTGGCTGTGCTATTAAATCTGCAACAGCTATCAAAATTTTGCTACACATTCCATCGACCCCTTCCGTATGGGTACTCTTCAGATCTGTAATAATTTTATAAATTTCAATTTTGTCAGTAGGTTTCATGAAGAAAGATTGCATGTAGTTTCCACAGAGATAGTGTCTAAAAGAGGATTCGTTGGGAGGTCTAATTTTTTTGGCTAGATCTTCACCTAATGAAACAAAGTAATCGTTAAAGCTATCAGCTAGTAAAGATGAATTGTCATTCGAACTTTTGGGTAGCACAGCTGACCTCTGGCCCCTGTTAAGAACTTTATTCAACACAGCCCAGGTCCTTTTAGAGTCACCTTGGGCTGCATTTATATGATCAGTATAGTAAATTTGTTTACTCTTCCTCATGATATTGGTAAGTATATTTCTGAACTTAGAATATTTGCTTTTGTTGACATCATTGGGCTTTTTTCTATAGAGCTTATAAAGTTTATTTTTACGTTTGATAGAGTTAAGAATCCCCTTAGTAAGCCAAGAGTGATGATCATCATTTCTGCACATGATAGTCTTCATTGGAATAGTATTTTGTATGGACTCCGTCAATTCTTGAATGAGCCTATCATAAGCAGTCTCAGGATCACGGGTTTCATACACACTAGTCCAAACCTTCCTCTCCAAGTTATCACGGAGCTGCTGTAGCGTTCTTTCATTCAGGACTCTAACCTTTATCTTACGGCAGTTAAATGGAGGTTTGGATGCCAGGTTTAAAGATAGCACAATTGGGTAGTGATCAGTTATATCAGTCACGACCACACCTGACTCCAACCTCGAATTTTGGATGTTTGTAATAATATTATCAATGATAGACTTGGAAGAATGAGTTTCTCTAGTGTATCTATTTATGGTTGGTATAAAGGAGGAGGAGTGAAGGGAGTTCATGAAATCATTTTTAATGGGACCATCCCTAGAGATGTCAATATTAAAATCCCCAAGGATTATACACTTGTGATTTTTCCTGTTGACATCAAAAAGGGTTTCCTCCATTTTACTAATAAAAGTAATAGGGTTCACATCAGGGGGGCGATACACTATGCCAACGATAAGGTTACTGGTTGCATTAATACTTATCTTGAGAAACAATGAATCTGTTTGTTCATCATCAAAGGCCAAACTGTCACAGACATTGGCCTGGAATCTTGATTTAACATAAAGACACACACCTCCACCCATTCTACCTAATCTGTTCTTGTAATAAAATTGATAGCCCTTAAGGTTAAAAGAATCACAGTATGACCTATCATTTAACCAGGTTTCGCTGCAAGCAATTACATCAAAACTACAACCTGATGCAGATAGCATTGACACTAATTGATCATAATGTTTAGCTAGACTTCTGATATTGATATGGACCACTGAAAAGTTATTATTCATACTTAGGTATTTAAGATTTTCTAGGTCATATTGCTTGCAAGTGACATATGCACCAATGTCACTGCAGTGCCGAACCTCCCCATCAAGTTCATCTAATTCATCCAAACCCATCCAAAAGCGATAGACCCAGTCCTACATACAACGTCCATGATAAAGCATATACACAAAACATTCAATCCTAAATACAACAGAAAATCAAAAGAAATACATATACAATTGTCTAGATGCACTCGCTTTTGTATTGTGTTCCATTTACACCCACACATATACACACACACAACTACAAACAAATTTGTGTAGGGCACAAACTGAGACATTTGTACCATTTGATGGCTATCTCAACACCCACATTTATGAGTATAGTTAATTAGTCAATCTCTGGGTATGCAGCTTATTCAAATAACCACACAGTTCACCAGCCAGCCAGTTTAAGGGAATGTTTTAACATATTGCTTTGCTTCTGAAACCGAAGAAAAATACATCCTACCTCCCTCCTTAGGTTTGATAAAAAGTTTGGCAGGGAATAGAAGCGTTGGTCTTAGTCCGCGTCTATACAGCTCCGACATCACCTCGCTATATTCCTTCCGTTGCGCCACAATTTCGGGTGGATAATCCTCGTAGATTGAGATGGGATGAGATTGGAACTTCAACTGGCCTCTTTGGCCCCGAGCTTCGCGAATAATTTTCTCCTTTACGAGGTACTTGTGGAGGCGGATAATGACCGACCGCGGTCTCTGACCTGATTGTGGTTTGGCAGATGGAGTTCGATAAGCCCATTCGCACTCGGGCGGGGAATCCAGGATATGTCCAAACACCTCGGCCAGCATTTTGGAGTAAAAGACCGTCGGCTGTTGCTGTAATTCAATGGATTCAGGTAGGCCAACCACCCTGATATGCTGTCGACGATGCCGGGATTCCAAGTCACTTACTTTCGCCAGTAGCTTGGTATTGCTGTCACTTAATTTAACACAGTTTGCTTCCAGTGTTGCTAAGCGCGAATCTTGTAGTGTTGCATTTTCTCGAGTTCGCCAATCGTCGCTGAATGCGCTGCAACAGTATCATGAATTCGATCCAGTTTATGCTCAAGCTTTGCAAGCGTTTCTTTAAAGTCCACTGTTAATGCTTCTCGGTTTTCTTCGAGAAGTTTGGCGATGGACGCCAAAGTTAGAGCCCCGCAATCTTCAGCAGCTGCTGAGTCAGAGGCGTCTGGTTTACTTTTAGAAGGTCTAGGCATATTTGAGCGTTTGATATCAAGGTCTGGTGGTTTATGTCGTAGGTAATAATGTTCAGATCAGATTGTATGTTCTTACATGTTCTTAGAAGAAGTTTGACTGCATGATTGCTTGTGGTATTGAGGCGCCATGAATATCCGTGCAACTACACGTCGGCCATTTTGCCAATGGAATATGAATGAGAGTGGGACACGGAGAAGGGGTGAGCATTCAAATGCCTCCCGAGTCAGCCTTTTGTTAACTTTAAATGACTATGGATCCATTTAGTTAACCCAGCGCAGCCCGGGGCCACATTTCATTATTGGGCCTCTCTCAGGGTCCCTAATTGGGAAACGCTGTTGTTGCTTCGGCACCTGCGGTTGGCCCGCACGTTGTTGTAGCCTTGGTAACACTGTGCTGAGGTCCTGCCAAACTTACCACTTCCTCCCTCTCTCTCTCTCTCTCTCTCACACACACACACACTCACATAAACATTCCCCAAAGTCCCAGTGTTAAGAGAGAACTTAAGGCGCATTGAAACTAAAGTAGTTGTCCCCTGGTGAGCTGTATTTGTTGTCAAGTTTGTATGTTCAAAGCTAATTGTGTTGTTGTACAGGAGAACCTGGGGCAAGTTGTCACAGCGTTTACTCAAGTTTTTAAAGTCAATTTCTTTATGTGCACATGCCTTGAGCATTAGCTGCAAAAAACACACCAGAACCAAATGACGTTCAGTTCTGTTCTTGCAAATACATTCTTCCCTACTGCGAACAGATACCAAACTAAAATACTCTACAATAACTCTACTGAATATATACAGCAGTTCTGATAACACTGCAACTGTTAAGAGTCCCATCAAAACATGCAACACGACCCTGGCTGTTTATTTCCAGAACTAATTTACTTAATTTACTAATTTACTTACATTATTTTTAGTGAATCGAACTCATTCAACACAACCATTGTTGTCTGATTCCTGAACGAAATACTCATAAACCTAGTTTTTGAGAATCAAACTCTAAAAAAACTGTTTTTTTTAGTGAGTCAAACTCGTACAACACAACCAGTGTTGTCCAATTCCTGAACTTAAACTAAAACTGTTAATTTTAGTGAATCAAACTCATACAACGCAACCAGTGAGGTCAAGTTCCCGGACAAATTACTCAAAAACAGATCGTTTTATATTCCGAATGAATGACTCTTATAAACTGTTCATTTTAGTGAATCAAACTCATATAGTGATATATGTGTCTGATTTCTGATCAAACGCTCCAAAGAACCAGTTATTTTTTAGTGAATCAAAAACAAAGTGCATTCAGTGTTATCCGATTTAATGACTCTTACAGACAAGTTATTTTTTGTGAATCACAAACACGCAGTGCAACCACTGTTGTCTAATTTCTAATTCAATGACTATGTAGACAATTATTTTTCATGAATCAAAAACATAGTGCTATCAGTGTTGTTCAAATCCTGAATTAATGGCTCATATTGACCATATATTTATGATATTTAATATTGTTGTTTAAAATAATTCAGGCCAATTATTGGATTGCAATTATTCTGCATTTAAAGTCAAAGTGTGATCAATGTGATCATCAAAAAGTTCACATCTGAGCTGGTGTGAGTGAGCGAGGATACTTTGCATAATCATAGAACATGTATACTAAATGAGTCAAGGGTGTAGAGTTACATTCAAGCTATTTTAAGGCACGAAGACATTTCTTTCAAGGAAAAAAAAACATTTAAAAATGTAATTTTGGTGACCAAAGATACATTTTAAGGGATACAATTATTGACTACATGGGACTTTAAAAAGACTGTAAACATACTCGTTGCCAATTTTGTTTCAGAATTGAATTATTATCTCACTTTTTTTGCTTAAAAGTACTGAAAGAATGGTAACACTTTATTTGAAGGGGTGTGCATAAGACTGACATGACAGTGTCATAAACATGACATAACACCTGTCATGAACATGAAGGAGTCTTTATGAATGTTTATGACTATTGTCATTAAGTGCCATTCGGTAAATTATGACACTTTTAATGCAAAGTTGACATTGTTTAAAATGTCTTTGTTATGACAACTTGACATTGACAAAGGCAAAAAATTTCTTTGTTATGACATATTGACATTAACCAAGACAAACATGTCTTGTTTATGACAACTTGACATAACCAATAAATCATAACCTGTTGACCTGTAATGTGTTAACATTACATTACCCTATCATATGTTATGGTTGGTTTTAACTTTGGTTGTCATGACACCATTATAACTGTGACATGAATATTTTACTTGTCTCAAGTAAAGTGGAACACATTTGTACTAGTTATAAAGATGTCATTAAGGGTCATTAGACTGTCAAATGCTTTAACAGTGTCATTAATATTTCCCTTTACCTCAAGTAAAGTGGAACACGTTGGACTAGTTATGATTTCTTGGTTAATTTCAAGTTGTCATACCAAAGACATTTCTGTCTTTGTTAATGTCAAGTTGTCATAATCAAGACATTTTGTCTTGGTTAATGTCACGTCGTCATGATAAAGACATTTTTGTCTTTGTTAATGTCAAGTTGTCATAACAAAGACATTTTCAACAATGTCAACTTTGCATTAAAAGTGTCATAATTTACCGAATGGCACTTAATGACAACATTCATAAACATTCATAAAGACTCCTTCATGTTCATGACAGGTGTTATGTCAGGTTTATGACGGTGTCATGACAGCCTTATGCACACCCCTTCAAATAAAGTGTTACCGAAAGGATTGTTTACTGAACCATTAAAGAATCAGAATCTGAAATGTTAATCTCTATTTGATCCATTTAAAATCTGTTCACAACCAGTCCTTATGCATTAAAGGTAGTTCTAATTTTCAAGTTGTTCCAAACCTGTATGAGTTTCTTTCTTCAGTTTAACACAAAAGAAGGTCCAGACAGTAACCAGAAAGTTGATGGCAGCCATTGACTTCTATAGTATTTTTTTTCCTACCATGGTATTCAATGGCTACCGTCAACTGCTTGATTGCCAAAATTCTTTAAAACATCTTCTTTTGTGTTCAACAGAAGAATCAAACTAATTTGGAACATCGGGTGAACTATAACCCAACCATAATGTATGATTGTATATTTTTGTCTGTCCTTTTACAGTTCTTAATCTGATTTGTCTTCTACAATTTCTACCAAGATACTAAGAAAGAGGAAATTGTCATCAAAATAAAATAAAATAGAAATCCCTGCTCATTTTTCGAATGGGTGTGATTCATGTCATATGTGTTAGTCACACCAGTCGTGCTAAATATATCAGAAAATGAGAACTAATTTCTAACTAATATTCCTGTTGAACAGTTTCTGTGTAAGGATGGAATAGAGACATGGCTTGTTGTTTTAGAGTCTATTTAAAGGGAGAAACATGCTTTGCAAGCGTGTCAGTTCAGTAATAAGGAAGTGCCCTGCTTTAACGGGAAACTTTGCTGTGTGTTTGGTTTCCCTTTCTAGGCAGAGTGTGACGTCTTAAAGGGGTTTCCGTCACTGTCTGTTATCTCCGCCTATTGAGGTGGAAACTGATATTTAGCCCTGGGAAAGTTATTTGGAAAAAACCTTCTGTGTGCAGTGAGGAAGCACAAAGACTTGTTTATGAGAGAAGAGGAAAAGAAAAGCTAAAGTCTTGAAAGCACAAGTTACATAAACATATTTCATACAATGTTGGTCTCCAGATTAAGGTAATACATGAGTGGTTCATCCAGTAGATCATAATAAATATTTAGTTTCAGAAGTAAAGCAAAACTGACTGCTTGTGAAATAGGAGTACATGTAAAAAAAATCCAACATCATTCTCCCCTGTTATTTTGGGAGTTTTCATAAACAAATATGCAAGCAGAGGGGTAGCCGTACAGTTATTCAACTGACAGCAGACTTCTTTGAAATGAAGCCGCAGCAGCGCTCAAGGAAAGAGTGCACGTGTGCTGCATGTAAACACTGCAATAAGGAAGTGCTGCAGTCCTGCTGACATGAGCTGACACACACTCAACTGTGTATTGACTTCTGCTGGCTTATCTGAGTGCTCTCAAAGATATGGCCATTGCACAGGTGCTTCATCAACACAACATTATAGCAGTCAATATGCATTGTTGAAGTGTAGAATTTATATTATATAAGTGTATATAAGTTTAGTGTATATATTCAGCAGCCATCACACCAGTCTCTCTTCGGTGTCACGTGATCCTCATATCAATGTTTGTGCTGTTTAATATTTTCGTGGAAGCCATGAATATTTTTTTTGATGAATATAAAATTCTAAATAACAACATCTATTTGAAACAGAAAGCGGCTGTAACAATGTAAAAGCCTTTACTTTCACTTTTAACCATTTAACTGCATCACTGTTACTGACCCCAAACATTTGTACGGTAGAGTGAGTTATTGAATTTGAATTTACATTTTGCCCCAATTATTGCTCATTATACACTGGGGCTGTTTTCAAAAGGTAAACTTTTGTCCATTTTAGGTCCATTTAGGTTCTAATATGTACATTTTGGGTGCTAATATGTACATTTAAGGTGCTAATATGTACATTTTAGGTACGAATATGTACATTTTAGGCACCAATATGTGCATTTAGGTGCTAATATACACATTTTAGGCACCAATATGTGCATTTAGGTGCTAATATGTACATTTTAGGTGCTAATATGTACATTTAGGTTCTAATATGTACATTTTAGGTGTGAATATGTACATTTTAGGCGCCAATATGTACATTTAGGTGCTAATATGGACATTTAGGTGCTAATATGTACAGTTTAGGTGCTAATATGTACCATTAAGGCACCAATATGCACCCTTTGGGTACAAAAGTCGTACCTTTTAAAAAGGTACAGCCTCAGTGACAGCTTTTGGATCTTTTTTTCTGAGAGTGTATGTTAAATGTAAACTTAATTACAAAAATATAATATGTTTTACACTTTACCCTTATTGCATTTCAAACTGGAATCTCGCACATTATGTGTGTATCAAAAATAGTCGGGGGTTGGATTGGCCCTAATATTAATAAAGTTGGATTTTAAATGCTTTAACTTTTTTAAAATAATTTTTTTAAAATGCTTGAAGGTTCATGCCGTGTTACAAAAACTATAGAGAATAGAGACCATCTGACCACATACTGAGAGTATAGGCTTGTACTCTATTGTTTTTAGTGAGATGTTGAACATTGATGAATGATCAGCGAGGAGATCAGACTCCGTCGTGAAACTACAAAGCTTTTTAACGCTGGTAGGGGGGGTCGGTCAGAGTCAGTACGCTTTCTGGGATCTACGGCCATTTTAATCCACTTGTCACTCATCATTAACCTTTGCAGCTTTAAATTCATGACCCTCTGTTCACTTTCTACTGTGTTCCTGTGTGGAGACGGGGGCTGCGGCGTGAATGAGGTTTGTCTGAAGCATTAAGGTATGAGAAATGAACCTGCCATTTGGTTCCTAATCGTTCAAATGAACGTGCTTTCTGTTTTTTTGCGTGCCACAACTTGTCACATCCCCTGACCTGTGTTAAACTCACAAGAGTCTAGTTTCTTAATATAAGCCGACATCTTTCCCGCTCTAATCAGCAAATCATTATTGACTCGGTTTATAACAAACGGCAAATCAATGTAAGCAATAGTAAATAAAATCCCTCCAGGACAGACATTAGTTTACAGCCTCGCAATGTTGCTAAACAAACAAAGCCAGTTGAGTCTTTTTTTTCTCTCTTTTTCTCCTTCTCAGCTGCCAAAGACATGCACAGAGAGTCTGTGGAGGAGAAAAACACACATACACATTGAGGGCAGGGTCAGTATAATGAGTGCTTGTTGGGACTGAAAGGGACTATTGGAAACAGTGAGTATCTAGTCATGGTGCAGATGCAACCGAGAAAATACCAGCACAAGAACTGTTATCAGTGAACACCTAGTATTTTAAAGTTTACAAATATAAAAAAAAATGTAAATAGGATTTTATTGTCACTAATTAAATCAATAGTATAAAGCACTCACATTGGGTTGCACGCATAAAATAAGCCAATACAAATGATTAACTCTTTCCATATATGAGATTTAAAGAAAGTTCTAATGTGAAAAACAAACAGTTCTTTGTCTTTGAACCCCGTGACAGAGTTCCGGAGGAAAAATAGGCTTCACGTTTCTGAGCTTGTCTTTAGAGAGAGAGAGAGAGAGAGAAAACAAGTAAACTCTCCTTTAATGGGCATCTGATGATGTCATATCACTGGCTGGATCCGTGTGTCTCTGAGTGAGGCAGAAGCTCTGTGTAGTAATTGGTTGGCGGTGAGTTTGGGGGAAGGGTGTCTCCGCTCTCCTCCGCCTGCAGATTAACCCCTGTGTCTAACTCAGCTTTGGCTTCTCCGAGTCGGGTGTCTTTTTAATCTCCAATTGATATGCTTAATTAATCAAAAGAGTAACAGTATTGCTTCTATAAAACTTATTTTATAAGCTTGTGTTTAAGACTTTTAGATTAGACATGTGCTACTGCTAGTGACCCGTCGATTTGCGGCTCACCTCTGAAAATTCTGCAAAAGTTGTTTTAAAAATGATGTGTATAATACGCTTCTTTGTATTCTGCTGCCAGCACACATCTTGTTGCTATACTGGTGAGAATACAGGAAGACTGTAGGGTAATAATTGGCCTCCTACTAAATAGCAGAACCAGAAGTGCAGTATCAGCTCTTGTCTCAGTCACAGGTGACCAGCTGCCCAGCTTTGTTTCTCCTCAGCCCTTAGGGACAGCTGGGGCCATCAATCTGTTCCCAAAAAAACCTGCACTTCACCCTGACTCCTGACAACCCCTCTCTTTCTCAACACTCTCTTAAAGGATTTGTCCTGAGTGTCTATCACTGTTTTTCCACTGGATGTGCAGACTCATTTCTAAATGCATTTCTGAGATATTTCATATTTAAACTGACTTAAAGGGGTAGTTCACCCCCAAAAAATGAAAAGTTCTGACTTTCTTTAGTTTGTGGAACACAAAAGGTCGAACTTTTTAAATATCCTTGCCACTTTAAAGGGTAATTTTTAAAATTATGTCAATGTTTACTCACCCTCATGTTGTTCCAACCCCGTAAGACCTTCGTTCATCTTCGGAACAAAAATTAAGATATGTTTGATGAAATCTGAGAGCTGGATCACTCAGTCCATAGGCTTCTTGAGGGATTGAAACTTGCCGGCCTCTAAAAGTTATTAAAGACATTCGTTAAAATAGTCCAAGTGACTTCAGTGGCTCAATCTTAACTTTATCAAGCGACGATAATACTTTTTGTGCACTAAAACAAACAAAAATAACGACTTTACTTCAACTATTCACTTCCTTCTCTATGGGCCTATAGTCAGTTTGTGTAGAGCTACGTCACACGTAGGCTCACTATTGGCCGACGCCGGTCATGTGGGTGATGCGTGTGACGTACAACAACAGATCATACGCTGTTAAACTAGTAACCTGACTCGAGGCAGAGAGAGAAGTAAATAAATAGTTGAAAAAAAGTTGTTATTTTTGTTGTTGTTTTTGCGCACAAAAGTGTTCTCTTCGCTTGATAAACTTAAGATTGAGCCACTGAAGTCACGTGGACTTTTTTAACGTTGTCTTTAATAACTTTTCGAGGCCAGCAAGTTTCAATCCCTCAAGAAACCTATGGACTAGTATGCAGGAGTGATCCAGCTCTCAGATTTCATCAAAAATATCTTGATTTGTGTTCCGAAGATGAACGAAGGTCTTACGGAGTTGGAACAACATGAGGGTGAGTCATTACTGACAGAATTTTTATTTTTTGGTGAACTAACCCTTTAATGTCAATAAAAAATATTAAAAACTGGAGATGTTGAGCTTTTAAATACATTTAAAGGCTTTTATTCAAAGCAACTTACATTAGATTCAAGGTACACATTTTTATCATTTGTTGCTTTCCCTGGGTTTCTTACCCATGCTTTTGTTTTGCTAGCGACACAGTGGTCTATTGTTTGAGCTCTAGATGAAAAAGCACCATAGTCATATATGACTCATGCACTAGATTTCAAGTCATGTGAAGAGATACAGTCGCTTTGGACAAACTGATATTGAAGTCATTATTCACTGATTATCAACCCTTCCTCTGGGCTGTAACTGTTGCAAACAAATCATTGAATCAATGAGAAATGGTTCAGTCTGATTGATGAACAATTCTTTCACAATGGGTTTATGAACTGAAACAGATTCACTAAAACCTCAGACTCAATTTGTTCAATATTGATCAGATATTGTTACTTCTCTCATAAACATGCAAGAAGAACTAGGGGATTTTCAAGATTTTAGTGCACTTGTCATTTTTATGATTTTAGGGAAAAAATATGCCTTGACAAAAGGGGAAATTCTTTAAAAAGTTTGGTGAACTTTCCATTTAAAACCTGAATGTGAGACTTCAGTATACACTTGTTTTCTAACGTATGCTAACTAAGGAATATGAGGCCAGCTCAGTAATGTGTGATATACGAGTCGGTTCATGTGAGGTGCTCCCATGAACACGTGCAGCAATGGCTTTTTTCCCTCTCCGCAGATGGTAAGCATTGAGGGCCATTATTGTTCTCGATGTGGGGCGTCCTCTGCGGTGAAGTCTCTGGCACACTTTTAAAGACATGGTGGGTAATATATGCAGGCCTGAGCCAGTGGCCCTGGCGAAAGCATTCCCCTCCCCCTCCCTAGACTTCTTTTCTTGGAAGAGAAGACAAACATTTGTGAGTATCAGTGTTCATCCCCACAACATTTTCCACTTTAGGAATTTGTGATGAGTTCTTTCATGTCCTGATCTTTTATCAGATATTATTGCATGTAACAATCATGTCTTAATGTTGGAAGCACACGCAAGAAAGTTTTTGAGTTTCTGTTACTTTCTTTAACAAGTTTTTCAGCAAGACCTCAACAAAAGACAACCTATGTCTTTAACTAACAGATAAGTGTTTTTGTTGACGAGAGTTGAATTGAGAAGTGACAAAGTACCAAAAGTCTGACTAAATCGCCTGGCCTGAACAGTGTCTAAAACATGAAGGCGACAGCCAAGTTAGTCAGGAAGAGACTATCTACATTCCAGACACTTTAACACACACTTCTTATGGTTTTGTTGTCTCAACACGTGCAATAAGTAATCAAACACTGATGAATCACACCAACAATTATAAGTAAACACCCTTTAGCAACATGAACACTGAATCACCCCTGTTAACAACAACATGAATTGAAAAAAGTGCTCTAGACAAGTGATTTGAGCACAGCTTAGCATAACCGTTTGATTTGTGTATTGCAGCAACAGCAGACCTGTGATTCTCAGCATGCCAACAGACCTGCGTATTTAGTTTTGGGATGGAGAAGATAATGCTCTTTACAGGATGAGATCCGTGATTGTATGTTCAATCTGTACACAAACTTTGGTGGCTCCACCCAGACACATTGGCTGCATTTTACACCTGTGTTGACACTGGCAGCACTCCCTTTTCTCTAGAAAAATGAAAGTTTACTCCACCTAAACACGAATGTACTGCGTATCGTTCTGTGTCATGCAGGCGTGCGCAGTTAATGATGACACGGCTGACGCTGATGGTTTAGATAGGAGACATAATGTTCAGTCAAATACCTCAAACCACGTGACCCATCTTGAACTTGCCATCAACCCCAGCCTGACTTTTTTAAAATAAATGCCAAATGTGAAAAAGGACATTTAATTACTTATTCAGTATGTCTGAGAGTTGTTTCTATGTCAATAATGCACGTCTGCAACGATATGACCAATAAATGAGGCATAGTTTTACAAGTTTTTCTACTGAATGATGCAAAAGAATTACAGGATTTACTAAATGATGGAAAAGATTTATGACTCATTAATTCAGTGGAGGCTGACTCAGGAAATTATGAATAATAACCAACCACCAGACAACATCAAACTGCGTATGTTAATGTATTTGGCTATAATTCAGAAACATCACACTATCAAGAGTGCTGAATAAATATTAAAATAAATACATTTCCTTGAAACACTGTAAGATATATTACATTGTGTGTGTATATATATATATATATATATATATATATATATATATATATATATATATATATATATATACACATACATTCCAGTTTATTTTAAATGTATATATATATAGCAAAGGCACATTAATCAGATTAATTAGCACTAAATTAGCATATTAGAATAATTTCTTACCAGAGTAACGATGCTGAAAATTCAGCTTTGCCAACACTGGAATAAATTTCATTTTAAAATATTGCAACAGAAACCAGTTATTTTAAATTGTAGTAATATTTCACAGTATTACTGTTTTTACTATATTTTTGATCACATAAAATGCAGCCTTGGTGAGATTAGGAGACTACTTTCAAAAACATTAAAAAACATTATTGTTTCCAAATTTCTGATCGGTAGCTACTGTATGTATGAGTAATGTATGAATAGCCTTCTGTATATAAGTTATAACCATTAAAGTCCAATTTCTTACAGTGTTTTAAGGAAATGTATTTACTGCGTACTACGGTAGGCCTATTTTGGCAGAACTTACGGTTACCATAGTAAAAAAAATATATTAAAAAAAATCAGGGTAATGAAAGATTTACAGTTTCCCAGGTAGTTGTGTTCCGGTTCTTTCTCAATCATGTTACTATAGTGATTTTGCGTCAGGATGCAAGCGCGCCAGGAGGAGTGTCGCTCCGCGCGGAAGGCAGGAAGCGGCGCGTGGGCAGTGTCACCGCCTGCGTCACACGCCAGGAGGGAGTTTTCCACTGACGAAAAGACTGCGCTGCTCAGCGTCTGCCTCAGACAAGAGGAACAGCTTCAGCTGCTGCTTCAGTACGCCGAGCGCACAATAGCCACACGAACACAACGGGATCTATACACGCTCGATAAACGCTCGGACGTGGCACTTGGATTATTACCGCTTCATATTTTCCTGTATTGTGGTATAGCCTACTAATGCTGATCGGACACCTTATTGGTGAGTAGCGGAGGTCCGCGCTGTTATACACGGCACTTGTAATGTGTCTAATAGGCAAAGCTCGGTGCTGGAGTCCAGCCAGATAGTTTCAATGTTCTTTTGTCGGCCGGCGTAAACAGATAAAATGTGTTGTGTAACTATTTCAAGTAGCTAAAGAAGGGGAATTGGTGTATGGTGCCATGACATGGAACAAACTAACTTAACTTTACATAATTTACCATTTTCTGGCGTTTTCAATGTTCCTTAATTGTATAGCCTACGTTTTTATTTCACTAATAAACTCATACACCAATTATTATTTAAACCCTTATGCTTGCTATGTTAAATGTGTATTGTTTGGAGTAGATATGAGCGTTTTCTCTGTCAGATTTTAAATGGCTGGGTTTGATTAATAAATAACTCTCAAGCAGCTGTTGGCGGTTCTGATCGGATCCATTGGCAGAATTCCAGCATAGTGGACCGTGTGTGTGTGTATCCGATAAGCCGTAATTGCTGGTTTGGATCTGTGTTCATGTGTTGAGTGCATTCCCCGTTCACGTTTGTAGTGCTGGTGTGTCTTCTGAAGCGCGAGCGACTCCTTAAGGTGCCACACCGCATCATTTCAATAGTGTGCCTGCAGAATCAGATCTGCTCTCAGCCTCATTTGCTCTTCCAGCCCTCCGTGACGTCACCGGGGGTGCATGCGAGGCTGAATGCTGGGAGGGAGGGAGACCTTACTTGATCCGATCCAAACTTCCGTTTGTTGACCAATGCAAATTATGTAATATTTGTTTTTATCACTTTTAGCAAACATCCATATACAAATGTAAATAAACATTTTACACAGCTATTTTATCACTGTTAAAATCAATAAATCTGTCCCGTTTTTTTTTACTTTAATAATTGATTAGACCTATTAGATGTTTCTTTATATTGTATAGCATATGACAGAAGCTCAAAAAGTCCCAGACGCTTTTCAGTAATTCGCTGATTGCTGTGATTGACATCAGTCAATCACGAGAGAAGAGGCAACAATCGCTGACACTTTGTGCACGGCGTGATTGGAATAACTGACGGGAATTAATGTTCTCATTTCACACGGGTTTGTTAGTTGCTAACTTGTTACATAGTTTGTTATTTGCATATTCATTGGATTCTTTTGTGAGAGAGCCTATTCGCAGTCCCTGTCTGTAAGCAGGTTGAATGTTTGAAAAGGGACGTTATTGCATTCACGTGAGCTCGTATGTAAAAGTGTCTCGGAATATTGTTATTGTATACTTGTTATTATCTTCTTTCTGTTTTTGTGCCTATTTCGTAAGTTTGAGGCTGTTTATGTTGCGCGTGCAATTATGTTGAGCGAGTCGCGTGACTTTGTTTGTAGAAAGGTAACACACGCAGTCGTTGTTTTGTTCATATTTCACATGATCACGTTTATTCTTTAATTGACCCAAGTACGTGTTTTTATTGTGTTTTATGTCTTGTTTTTCACTCAAGGTGGTCCACTGTTCACGTGAGTTGTTTTTAATTGGAGTGCACGCTAAACTTATCAAATAGGACCCATAAAAGATAAGCATTATTTATATAGGCTACTTCTGGGTTCATGAGATGCAAACTTGCACGTGCACCATGGTCTGTAAAATCAGCCCTTGTCTGGGTAGTTTCCTTCCCTTTTTTCATGAGTCTTCACATGTCCCATTTAAACCAGACACACTTTTTTTAACCGATATGATGTAGGCATCATTACATGTCTATCACAACATGTAATCTTTTTTATAAAGCTCCCAGCCACAGACTGGTGTTCCTATTTGGGCTAGTTCAATGTGTGGCTTTTGTGCACTGGTATTGGGGGAGGTGGAGGTCCTGATGTCTCAAAAACAGAGAAGCAGAGGGATCCCATCTGTTTTGTCACTCTCAAGCATTCCTCCCAGCTTGTGAGGTACCAGTGTGCGACCCAGACATGAGCCGCTGACCCCGAGCTCCTCCACCCTAGACACGCATGCTCTCCCTTGAGAGTCTTGAGAGACTGGTAAAGATGGCTGATATTTGTTTAGCCACCATTAAGTTATTCATGCTGATGACTTCTCAGGGAAGCTACACTTTGCACACTCTGTTGGAAGTTTGAATTTCGGATATTGATGCAAATTGTTCCCTGTTCAATGGAAATATGTCCTTTCAGTTTTGGCAATTTCCAGAGCGGTCATATTTTCCACTTGTTGACTTAAAACGTGAGGAAAGATTCACTCAGAAGTGTTAAATAACTTTCAGAGGGTGTTTTGAGATGTCTTTTTTGTTATTCCTCTTAATAATCTTAAGTCAGGGATTTTCAGTGTTTTAGATGACACCAACCCCCAAATATGATCGTACTCCTGTAACGGAAACCCATTGGAAAAGGAAACCCATTCTAAAACTGAAAAAGCTGCTATATATGTTCTTGTCTAAAGACTGTGAAATATTAGTTTAAATAAAAATGAGGATTTACAAATAATAATAATAATAATAATAAATAAACTAGATGTATCTAAATCTTATTTTAATAATTGTAATAATTTTTAATCAGATTTTTTTGTTATTTTTACTTAATTTTTTTTTCGCTAAACCTTTCACGGACCCCAGTTTGAAAACCACCCGGAAATGTTTGTATTTATTTAGATCCTAAATATCAGTTTAGAGATCAGTAAACTTGTAATCTGCAGCACAATATGTGATGTTTTATAAATCTTGTTTTCTCTGCATATTTCAAAATTTGGTCTGTACAGCTACAAATCTTCATCTCCACCATAATAACATTGATCCTTTGTGATGCCCCATCAGGTGTTTTAGAGATGTTTTTGTCTGTGAGGTGATTCCTCTTGGGCAGTAGTGGTCTGGACCACAGACACATCTGGGATAGATAGAATGTGTCGCCGTGCCAGATGAGAATTCCTGTGGGCTGGAGACATTGCATTATTTATATGTTTAAAGTTCTCGCCCGCTACCCTCCTCCCACATCGGTGCACACTCCTATTTGGGATGAATGTGTACTCTGCATGGGTGGAAGCTCAGGAACAGAATGTCTCTGGCATAGTTGAACATCTAGTGATCGGGACAGCACACGGCTCCCTCCTGCCCCTGACTGCAGTTCTTCGGAGCTGGCCAGCAGGGGGCGACGTTTTCTTTTATTTTGGTGAAATTGTGGAATCTGTTTTTGATTCTATTTATCTTGCAAGTGATTTTACACCATCTTTAGCAGCCAGATTTTATAGCCACACTTTTGTATATTTTTAGATAGCTTGCTGCTCATTACGTTATCTGGATGGAAGCCGTGAGCTGCAGGGGCATTAACTCTCTTGCATAAGATGATGGGATTCCACTGTGTGCAGTTCAGACAGGCTGCTTTTTTTTAATATAAGCTTATTTTGTTTATCTCATGCTATACGTTAAACTGCAGTGAGCCCGCCGACCGCAGATAAAGATTAGGTTTCAGCAATCACCTGCTTTTGTGGCCATTCTCGCTTTCTGTGCGAGATTTATATTCGCCGTCCTTGGTGACAACAGCATTGAGAATTCCTCATCAGTGCACTGCCTTTATTGGAATGGCAGTCCTGCATAATTTATGCTCCAGTGCGAACGTCTCACCTGCTCTGGAAGTCTGGGATACCTCGGCGGTGACAGCTTTTGCTTGGATGTGAAATCCAGACGTGCTCTGTGGCGGATTTATGGGTGGATGGTGCGTTTCGACTTCTCTGTTTTTTTTTTTTTTTTTTTTTGCGAAGATTCTTGCTCGTATTTCTAGTCCGCTGATGTTGGAGTGCAACAGGACAAGCTCCAGATTGACCTACAGCTGAGCCCCCGCATCCCCTCCTCTCTTGTATCTGGGATTAGCTCGTCTTCATTGTTTCTGCCCGTTAAGCAAGATTAACAAATCAATGTGTCAGGTTTCAAGCAGGCAGTCAAGAGACAATGACCCACTTCTAACACCCAGGTTTTGAGCTCTCTACCCTCTTTCTCCATCTCTCCTGTGCCGTCCTCCCCCTCTCCTCCCTGTCCTTCATTAAAACTCCTCTGCTTGGTAGGCATTCATGCCGTCCTCAGGGAATTCTCTCTTTTTCTCTGGCAAATGAGTAGAAGAGTAGTGATGATGGTTGAACGTGAAGGGAAACATGTCTGAGACTCTCATAAGAACGAGGGTGTGGTGAGCACCAGATACCGCGTTCAGGTGGTTTCTTGTACAAACTAAACATGAGTGGATTGCATCTAGAGCCAATTTACTAGTCAAATTAGCAGATGAGGATGAATTCTTCATTGTTTTGCTGTCTTCTCCTCTTGAGTGGTGAGAATCAAGTGTTAAGTTCTCTGCGATTTTTGTGCTGGTTTCATATGCATGTGCTGGCTCTGTTTACATGCAAATAAGGACAGATCTGGACAAATACACCGTTTGCAATAAAAATAAAATATGTCCTTAGCCTGTACTACCGTTTTCAGACAAGTCAGCGGTGTCATCTGTTCACTTAAAACCTGTGTCCGAGTATTAGGTGCTACAAACTATTGCATAACTTTCCAACTGTTTGGCTTGTAGAGTTCCTCGAGTCAAGGTTCAAGCATTGTTTGCTTTCAGCCGGTGTTGCACGAGCAGATAAGTTTGACTCATGGAAGATACTGTATGGTTCAGACGCAGATAAGTCTCACCTTGTGCTTCCTGGCAGTGACATTTGGCAGCCGAGGAGACGTGCTTAAATGTGCAGACGGCACAGACTCACCCCCGACGTCTGGCACATTCACGATGGCAGCACTAATGTGTGAAGCGCACATGATGCACGGAGAGAGAGAGTTCAGTGGGAAACCTGTGGGAAAACGAAGTCTACACAAACTTGTCTGAAGAATAGGGACGCACCAGACATCAGATAAATCATTTAAAATTCTACACTATTCTGTGCTTCATATAAATTAAAAATGAAACACTTAAAACTAAAATCAATTTAGTACTACAATTGAATTCATTTAGGCTTCACATCGTGTAAAAAAAATACATTTCTCAATTTGCTAAAGATTTATCTGCATTAAATTAGTGTTAAATAACTTAAAATGAGAGTTAGATGATGGCAAAGGTAATCTAAATGTAATAATAGTGGAAATTAGCATTAGGGTTGCAAAGGGGCTAAATATTTCCGGTAAATTTCCAGAAACTTCACAAAAATCCTGGAAAGATTCCGAAAAATCCTGGAAAGTTTCCGAAAATCCTGGAAAGTTTCCGAAAATCCTGGAAAGTTTCTGGAAACTTTGCAACCCTAATTAGCATGCATAATAACTGTCAATATTAAAATAATATATATGTTCTTGTCTAAAGACTGTGAAATATTAGTTTAAATATAAATTAGGATTTACAAAATAATAATAATAATAATAAATAAACTAGATGTATCTAAATCTTATTTTAATAATTGTAATAATTTTTAATCAGATTTTTTTGTTTAGTTTCTTTTTTCAAACATTTATTTTTACTTAATTTTTTTTTGTTAAACCTTTCATGGGATTCCGAAAATCCTGGAAAGTTTCTGGAAACTTTGCAACCCTAATTAGCATGCACAATAACTGTCAATATTAAATGTGCGCACGTATACATTCAATATATAATTACATTGTAAGTAAAATTAAGTTAAAAGTCCATCATAATTAGAAAATATCTAATTTTGGTTATATTGTGCATCCCGAAGGACAATTAACTAAATAAAACATTAGTCAATGTATTGTTACACAAATGCATCGTTGACTGCTACCACTTTAAAGTCAAAATGAGTATTAGACAAATAGCAGACTACTATTGAGTCATATTGTGTTAGTCACACTCTGTATGGCAGGGATGAATAAGTGTCAGTTGGCTCGATGACACACCATAGACCAACATCATGAGCTGTGTAATCTGCCAGTCATGACCGTCTGTCACTTTTTCTCTGAAGTGGCTGACTTGCTGGGAACTAGTGTTATTATGAAACACTTATTTACTGCTTCACTTCTAAGGAAAAAATGGCCATGTTTTAGTGCGGTTCTCATAGGATATAACTCCAGAACTGACTTAAGATGACTGGCTATCACATCTTTAGGTGAATATTTTTTATTTTTTTTGTTTCGCTTGACTCAAGCAGCAGTAAAAGCAAACGCTAAATCAAACCTTTTCCTTCCTTCCCCGCTTCCTTCCATTCTGCCTGTTTCAGCGCGAATGTGTCTGAGCGGTGGAGTGCAGCGAGAGGCCGAGCCTGAGGTGAACTGGCTGACCGAGGTTTATCTCAGGGGCGGAGAGACAAACGAGTCCACAGCCGCCACCATCAAATTATGGTTTTGTGTAAACGGCACTGCACCAGCTCTGACCCTTAAAAGCTGATGGGCACCGGCTAGGCTCTTCCTGCCAAAGGATTGATTGCTTTTATTGCCCAATAAGCAACCTCTCCACGGGAGCAGCGACAAACGCAGCCTAGTCTTACATAAACACGTTTACTGTGCCAAGCTGTACACACATTTACTACAGAGTCTCATAAAATGCATTTAGCAGCTGTGTAAAGTGTAATTGCCGCTACTGGCTCAGTGATGTGTGCTTTTTGAGAGGGGTAACCGAAATTCACCCTGCTCACTAATGTGGCTATGTAATCAACCCCTGTCCTAATCAATGTATTTGTCTATATGATTGTATTTGGAAGTGGGTGAAGGGTCTGGTAATTGTTGACTTGCACTGGAGGGACGTGATTGATTACTTCCTGTTTCCTGGCCGCTCAGAGGCAGCAAAAAGCGCCGTCAGCTGCTTGTTTGGAGTGTAATGCTCATAGCCTGTGTTCAAAAACCTCGCTGGACATTTAACTGCTATTAGGACAATAAGAACACTACACTGGCTGATAACATCTAAGCACTTCTTGCGATATCGATACAATTAAATAGCAAACCAAATTAGCTGGAAGCCAGATTGCTTGAAATTGCAACTTTAATTTTTGCCCCTTTGGTTACATCTACACTAATACTCTTGAAATTGCATCTTTTCTCTGGGTTTTGGCCTTCTATTCCCGCTGAGATTTGCTTTGTAGTGTGGACTGTGAAGTATTTGTAAATGATGACTCGTTTAGTCATGTGACATACCTTACCGGTATGTCCTGCTATGTGATTTTCACTTTCACAGTGTTACTAAAGATTAGGGATGCTCCGATCAGGATTTTTGCGGCCGATACAGAGTACCGATTTCTTGTCATTGTGATCGGCCGATACCGATTCCGATGCTTAATTGACTTAATTTAAGACAAATGAACAAAATGGAACAGTTTAATGCAGCTCATAAGGTTTATTTAAACATTGTCCAATACTGTGGAGGACAAAATAAACATTTAGTCTCCTAAAATGGAGAAGTCTGATGTAACTTAAACATCGTCCAATACAAGTCTGAGCAGGACAAAATAAAAAAATAAAAAAAATCAAACAACATTTAAACTCCTAAAAGAACAAATTGAAGTGGTTTGATACAACTCATTAGGTTTAATTAAACATTGTTCAATGTTAAAGAGAATAAAATAAATAGAAACATTTAAACTCCAACATGGAGAAGTCTGATGTAACAAATAAGGTTTAATTAAACATTCTCCAATATAAGTATCACGTACGTCTTCACGCGTCTGACGTCATCAAATCGCGATCGGTTTGTAAGATCGGCCAAGTTAGTGAGTACCGATCGAGTCAAAAATTGTTATGATCAGCCGATGCCGATCGATCGGAGCATCCCTACTAAAGATGCATGCTACTTTGTACAATCTTTATTTTACATTCTTGCAAAGGTGAGAGTATTTATTTGCAATTGCTGTTCTGCGTGAAATAAAGTCAAACAGGAAATGGTGATTGAGTGTGACATGGACGCACCAGTAAATTGTGAGATATTTTGCAAAGAAAATGATTGTGACATAAAAATGGTGTGAGAACTTTATTATGTCCGGTCTCTTGGTATCATCTTAGTGAGCTTTTATTAGGTAAAACTTTGAATGTTTTGGAATATTCTAGTGTGAATGAGTTAGCAAACACCATTTTCAAATTAGTGTAGACACATCCCTCCTATAATGCTTTTGTCTTTTCTTGTTTTCACACAGATCACCAAACGCTAGCGCCATGAGCGGGGTTCTCAAGAGGAAGTACGAGGAGGTGGAGGAGGACCCATCCTACTCTTCCTCCTCCCCTTCCTCTCTCTCCTCCTCCGCCTACTCTGAATGGGACTCGGATGGGGAGAGCTGCTTCTCCGACACCCTGGATTCGACCCCAGCAACCCCAGCTCCCCTGCAACATCCTTAAACAGTGAGTTTCCCCTTGATCGAATCATCTATTCTCTGATTAGGGTGGATGGTCGAAACTCCCATTTCCATGGCTATCTATTCATGCATAAGGTCTACAGGGCTTATCTCAGCCATTCTGTGTCCTACCTGATAAGGTGTTCTTGAGATACAGGATTAATTGCATGGATGCAGCTAATTAGTTTTTGATGCATGCCACATTCACCTGGTCACCTCCTGCAGGCCGTTCATCCAGGTTTTTGGGGTGAGTCAGGGCAAGGGAAAGCAAACAGTTGTGAGTTTCCCAGGATGGCTGGGCAGGAAGCCAGAGAGTGTGCCATGTGACGGAGGCAGAATGAACACAAAGCTTTGTCTGAGCGCCGGGCACGAACCCAGAACAGGTGCTGAGAAAGACCAAAGGGTACGAAGCAGGAAGACAGGCATGAAGAGAAGAGGAAGGGAAACGATATGGCTGTCTGCTTGTGTTTATGAAACAAAGTCAGAGAGATAGAGCTCAGTCAGGTTAGACGGCATATTTAATTTAACGTGAATTGAAAGCTAAGCTACGAGCGGAAGACATATAATAGCTTTTAAATGGAGAGATCGATTTTTGTTTTGTACAGAACTGCAAGGCTGTAATTATTTGGTAAAGATACAGTAATATTGTTAATTTATAATTATTATTTTTTAAAAATGCAATTTATTCCTGTGATAAGCTGAATTTTCTGAAGTGTCATCCTTCAGAAATGTTGAATTGGTGCTTTTAAACAGATTTTATTTTTATTTTTTTAATCATCGATGCTCAAAGCAGTTTTGGTGTGATCATTTTTTTCAGGATTCTTTGATGAATAGATAGTTGAGAAGAACAGAAAAAAATATCTCACTGACCCTAAACTTTTAATCAGTCAGTGTACAGTCTGTTCAGTAACTTGTGCGTGACTAATATATTCGCAATTCATGTTTTTTTGGATGTTTTGGAGTTGCATAATGATTGGCACCGACACACTTAACAGTACAAACCACTGAACGCTCTGACTCTATTCCTCACCGCCTACTTTTCATTCACTTAGAAATAAAACATGCTGTCTACCCTGACTAACATCCACATATTATCAATTTCAGCATATTAGATCTGGAGATTAGTCTCCAGAATGTGACTCCCTGCATAACTGAGAGCTTGTTTACTCTAATTCATTTCATCGCCAATATCAATTGGATAATGCATAAAGCTTCTCTGTTCTTTACACATGTCATTGTGTTTCTGAGGTGCTGCTGCCTATCAGGTTCATGTTGAGACTACACTGTACTTTTAGATCTTTTTTGTTAGATGAGCAAAACATATTTGCACAGGCTTCTAGATAGGCTTGTGTGAGTTTAGAGTTCCCACCACTGCAAGTCTAATATAAACCAGCTGTGGGGACAGTGAGATCCCATCCCCTCCATTCCCTTCAGATAACAATCAGACAGATTCTGGCCCCGAGGGAAAACGAGCTTCTCTCACAGAGTGCAACAATTCAACATTAAATGTTCTTGTGCAAAGGATATGCAATTTACAATTAAAACAATATGGTGGTGTTGTTTCAAGAAGAAATTCTTCCCTTTGAAATGCTTCGACCACTGACATTGACTGATTTTCGACTGGTTGTAGGAATAATTAGCAAGGAAAGTGTGGACAGATGGCCTGTCTTATATAAAGATCGAGTGTGTTTTATTAAAAAGCAGAGTGTCTTGAGTACCCTCTCCACTTCCAGAAACCTCAAACCTCCAGATTATCCAGCCGCTTTGGACGCTTTGCTTCTCCTGCACATTTCAGCGCCAAGGGGAAATTCCTTGGGTGGATTGTTTCAAAGACACAGTTGTCTTTGCACGTGACTGGATTTAATCAAACTATTAGCACATCTGTTCTAAAGTTGATTGGTGAAATGTATATATGAAAAAATGTGGATATATATATATATATTTTTTTTTGATAAAGTTAAATAATTGTAGCTCTGGCATTTACAATATGCTGATTTGCTAGGTGTGGCTGCCATCTAGTGGTGATGTAGTGCACTCTCAACAATAATGTTAATGTGATCTTGATGTTTACACAAGAGACTCCAAGTCTTCCCATTAGGCTTGGCACACTTCCTACTCAAATACTCCCCAATGAGACACTGGGAACAGAACTTTCATTTTTCCACCCACTCTCTCAGACATGTGCTCTTAATTTTCATTTAAGGAATTCCAAGCATAAATTCCTGTGAATGTTTCACCCGCTGTTTTCCACTTAATGTTTTCTTTTCTCAGTCCACCACAAGCTGGAACATCTTACATATATCCTCTCTTTCTTTCCGTCCTTCTTTTTTCCAGCCACATCTATCCTGAAGAAAGCCAGAGCGCACACGGCGAGGCAACGTGCAGTTTGACCAGGTTACGGTGTTCTTCTTCCCTCGCTGCCAGGGCTTCACCAGCGTGCCCAGCCGGGGAGGTTGCACCCTTGGCATGGTGCAGAGACACAGCGCACAGCGCCGCTACACGTTAGCCGAGTTTGCCATAGCACAGCGCCAGCCTACGAAAGAGAGAAACTCAAAAACCGAATGAGGGAGGAGAAACTGGAAGCTCTTAAGCTAAAGGTAGCTTTTTTTTCTCCACACATTAAGGTCAAACAAGCGGTGTTTAAATCCAGACATCATCATAATCATGTAAATATCTTTTTCTTGTGGCAGCTTACCAAAAATGGTACCCAAGTGTCCGAAGAGGCTGAAAGGTTGACTGTCGATGACATGCCCGAGGATGAAATCGACCTCAGCGGAGTGAATTTGGATGATGGCTCCTTCCTGCATCCTTACCCATCTAAGAGAAGGCATGCCATCCTCAAAGCCGCCGGCGTGAAAAAAATCGATAAAGAGGAGAAGCGTCAACTGCATGAGCTGCGTACATCGAGAAGAAGACTGCGGATGTGACTGCCAAGGCTTCTGCGAGCCGGAGAGCTGCAGCTGTAGTTTGGCTGGGATCAAATGTCAGGTGAGCGCTTGAGTCACGACAGACTTCCTTGAGACTCTCGTAATCCTTCAGACATTTCTGAAGGATTACGTGACTGAAGACTGGACTAATGGCTGAGGGAAATTTAATGATCACAGAAACATGACATTTTAATATATATTACAATAGTTCAGTTATTTTAAATGGAAAAATGTCACAATATTACTGTTTTCACTGTATTTTTGTTCAAATAAATGCAGCCATTAGAGACTTCTTTTGAAAGTATAATAAAATCTTCCCAACCGCAAACTTTTGAATGGTAGTGCATGTAATATTTAATAGTAAAATAAAAATAAAAGTCTATTTAAAAATGTACTTAATATTTTAAATGTATATTTTACAAAAGTTAAACTGGTTTATAACATTATCTAGCTGTATTATCAAACCTCAATTTATATATACCTTAATATTAATGTAACGTTTCCTGACTTTATAGATGGACCACTCATCCTTTCCATGCGGCTGCACTAAAGACGGCTGTGGAAACACGCAGGGCCGCATCGAGTTCAACTCCAGCCGAGTTCAGACCCACTACATCCACACCATCATGAAGCTGGAGCTGGAGAAGCGTTTGGAGGAGCACACGCGGAGAGCGAGTCGCCGTCTGAGAAACAGCCAGACTGCAATTCCCTGAGCCATCCAGCAGAGGGCAGCACCACGCCAGAGACGCCCACATTTCACTTCAGCTCGGAGCTAGTTGCTGCGGGAGAGAACAGCTGCAGCAGCGACATGACCGATTCATCTAGCTCTTCAGGCCAGAGCGACGACTCCGAATCCGCCGGGAACGCACAGAGCGAGCAGTCGCCTCTAGACGTCGACGAAAATGGACTTACGAGAATCCTAAGCTTTAGTGACGCGGACAATGAGGACTGTTCTGTCAGGGAGCGCAACAACAACAACAACAACTGCGACTACCAGCAGGAAAAGAGCGAGGCGATGGGCTACGGCATCTTCAGCGCGGCGGACGACAAGCTCAGCACGTCGCAAACGGACAACAGCCGCACGGCCATGTCTGAGCTCTTAGACGAAAACGCAAATCAAGGTATCGCTCTGTTTCACAATGGCTCTGTTCCTCACACGCCCTCGCCATCCATCGATCACTCCGCCAGCTACATGGACCTGAGCCTGTCATCCGAGTCGGACCTGGAGTTCTTCGCGGCTTTCCTTGTCTGGGACCGAGCTCGCTGTACAACTCCCTGAAGGAGTACGAGCACATGGACAACTTCTTTCAGTTCCAGTTGCCTACTTACCCTAGCCTTCCACAGGCAGCCGACCCGGGAACTTGTCTCCTGGAGTCTCTGATCGGCTTGTCAGATTCTGTCCCAGAACCTCCGGCCGCCTTCACGGACAATCAAATGCTAGAAAGACGCCATGAAGCTGTCAGTAATGGAGTCTGTAAAAGTCTAATGGGGGCTCTTGTATGATCACTGTACAAATGAACTACGGGATTGTAAATGAATGCCATTTTGTTTTGTTTTTCTTTATTTTATGAATGGAGACCCTCCATCCCAGGATATCAATATTTGCATTATCTGCCTTTATGATGTTAGCAAAGCATTAAGTTATTATAACAATCTTTATTATCATTATTGCCATCACAGTGGCAGCTAACATTTCAGTTCAAAAACAAGTCTGGCCGACTGATTTTTGAATACTTGTACAAATGGCCAGGAAGGTGAAGAACTTCTCACCCACATTGGTGGTATTAGCATCAACATTTACCATTATGATTATTATTATTGCTAAGGTTATTTATATGAATTGAGAAGGGGCACCAATGGGAGTCATAATGCTGATTATGTATCTCAGGGACTTTTTCTAGCTTTCAGAAGCAATGCATTTTGACCATCGCTGTTGTTATTTGGCATTTTTTCGGAGAATTTCCACCTAACAAACAGCATTTAAATGGCCTCTTTTGGAGGGCCTTCTGTCTCTGTCGCTTTTTCGACTTGAGATGGTGGTCTGTACCTTTGTTTGCAAAGCTAGAGGAAGGACTCCTGTTCCACAAAACGGTACACAAATTCCCCCAGAGGCTCCTCAGTTAGCACTTTATCTGTGAAAAAAAAACGAAAAAAGAACCAATCAGAGAGCAGATGGGTCGGTGTCACGCCTGCCCCGCTGTCTCTGAGTCTAAGATTGTTTTCATGCCATTTTATGGTGTTGGATCATCAGCACAAGGTGGAGAAAGTGAGCGATTTCCTTTTAATTTATTTTATACGCGCAGATATCGCATGATATCTGTTGACCATTATTTCGAATGGCTTTTATTTATTCTTACCGAGTTATTTATTTAGTTTTTCTCCGAATGCCAGCTGAATATTATCTGAGCCACACTGTGCTCTGGAGAAGTGGAAATACTGCAACTTGTTCACGTTTCCCACCTACATTAACCTGTGTGAAGCACATCTTTATGTTTCAGCTGTGGAGGAAGGGCACCAACTGCAAAGTATTTAATAATCTATTCTATTGCTATGAAATAACACTTTCAGTTAAATTATTTCACCTTTAGCATTTCAGCATTAGGACTATTTAGTATTTATTCATGGTTTGGGCAATAAAGAGAACAATGTGTTTAACAAAAGAAAGGTTTAGTGTTTGTGCCTGTTAACACGAGGAGCCACTGTTTCCTGTCTAATGAACGTATATTATATATAACCTACCTATTGATTCAAAATCAGAGTTTCCGGCCTGTAATGTGACCGCTGATAACGTTGCCTATTATATAGAGAATTAACATTTTGTAACTATGTAGATTTCAGAGAATTCTAATCTGTTTATTGACAAATTATTTTATTAAGAAATGAAATCCACATTGTTCTTCAAATATTGAAACATTTGTAATATATAAATAGAGCTAATTCTATGCTTGGGAAAAAAAACAAAGTATTCTGGACAGGCATAAAGTTGGTGTTTACTATGATGTAACTACCTAAACTAATTTACCAAGCTCCATTTGATTGTACTCTGACGGTTTGGTTGAACCCAAACGACAACACAAATTGTGGGTATAAATTTTGTAGTTTCAAAAATGTTTTGTTGATGAAACCTGCATATATTATGCACTATCATATTATGCAAATTTGTGTTGCCCATATTGTTTCCACTTCACAGTGAAGACGTTTAAGTTTGTATGTTTCTGAATGAGCGTTGAGGAAATGAATTGATGTACATATCTGACCATGTAGATTTCAAACTGTCGGCACATCATTATTTGACCCGACAGGAGCATTTGCATGCAAGACCCATTCATTTGTCTCAGTACTACATGCTTTTAGAGCAAAAATGCACAATCAGAAATGTACTTGCTTTATTTTTTGCCTTCACGTGCTGTTCTTAAAGCTGATTAGGATGTGGGCACAGCTTCATTCAAGTCCAGCTTACTATTCCCTTGTAAAGATCTATCACCTCATCGCAATGAAATGGAAATGATTGGTATTTATTAGTCATGGTTGATGTATGTTTTGATCTCTGATGGTTTTCAAAAGTGTTTCTTACTTCTGCCTTTTTGTTGTATATATTTTCTGCTTCAGTGAAACTAAAGACAAAACCAAGCAGTTCTTTTATATTATATATTTTCACGCTTAACAGTTTAAAGCTATTCATTTCATTCATTCAAGTCATTTGACAGTAGTTTGTCCCTACAAAATAAAAGTCCAGCTTTTTCTTACAACTGCCATTGTTTGTCATCTTTTGTGCATTTGTGAAAATATTCTAATTGTTTATATATATATATATATATATATATATATATATATATATATATATATATATATATATATATATATATATAATAAAACACACACACACACACACACACACACACATATATATATATATATATATATATATATATATATATATATATAACACATGTAAAATCATACCCATTATTTTAAAATAGTTTAAATAACTTGAGGAAAATCCATTAATGGTTAATGTAGGAATTTTTGCAAACAAATAAATAACAAATGGTAACACTTTACCTTTGTCAACATTAGTTAACTACATTAATCAACATGAACTACGTTGAAAAACACTTAAAAGGCATTTTAATAGCTGACCCGAGTTAACACGAACTAACAATGAAATATTGTATTTTTATTAACAAACGTTAACGAAGATTTACAAATGTATTGTTATTGCTCATTGGTAATAGTAGTTAACTAAATAACCTAGGCTACGTTCACAGGAAGCCTGAGCCGTGATTTTTGCTCTTTCCAGGGCGTAGGAATGTCTTTGACATTGTAGCATTTTGCAGCTATGAGTCAATATTGGCAACTATGAATCAACGTCTATCCCACCACCATAATAGCAACACACAGTTTGGTGATGTCGTACAGGCGGTCTAATTTGGGGCCCCCTCCCACTACGCGAAGTCACCTGTGCTTGACGATTATTGACACAAATGTTATACATCATAAACGAATACAGTGTTAATACAAAATAAATACTTAATAAAAAAATACTTAAATCTATCTAAAATAAATCTGTTTTTCTGTAGTATGCATTATTAGTATGGTGTTTACAAAGTTTGATAATATCGTTAATTACTTTTAAATCAGTCTAATATGCATTAAGCCATGTTGAGCGGGGCGGGTTTCCAATAAAACGGCTCCTTCGAGCACCCGCGCTCTCGTGTCGCCTTCTGCTCTGGCCGCGACAAGGTACACGTGCACAAGTTAGTTTTGCATCGCATATCTCTTGAAAAGAGTAGCAAAAGTCAAGGCACGAAATCTGAACTTGCAGTGATAGCTTTGAGAAGTTGCAAGTGCCAATTTGAGGTTGTAGGCCCTACTGCGAATTTGTATATTAGAAGTGCAAATTTGTATTGCAAGTTTGTGTCTGTCGTTGTATCTTTGTGAATGGCGTTTTACACATTTGTGACTGCTTGTCTGCAGCTTCAGAATACAGGTTTGTGACTATTATCTGCAAGTGCAAATCTCAGCGTTCAAGTTCGGATTTTTATTTACAGGTTTTCACATCGAAGCTGTGAGTGCTAATGTTTGTGTTCACGTACAACCTTGGCTACACGTACACGTGTCAACCTTCATCTTGGCTACGGCAGTTCATTGGAACTAATGCGTCAATAGAGCCGCCATCTTGGAACAGGACAGCCCCTCCACTTTAATGTCTCAGCATCAATGTAGTAGGCACGGGTCTAACGGAAATAAAATCATCATGAATGCGTTTTTTTATCTGATGTTTTTTGGTTTGTTCCAACGGTCAGACATGTATTTATCATTGATTCCAGAAAGAAAATGTTTTTTTTTTTAAACATTCTTCCTAGTTAGTTCAGATTTCATCCGTGAACATCATATGTTGCACAAAAGTCCGCCACCATCAATGAATTCGAAGTAAAGGCAGAGAAAGCAGCGTTACTAGCTACTTCCTATGACAAGACCCCTGTTCCAAGATGGCGGCGGTTTTGACGCATGCTTAGAACCCCAAGGTGAATTCTAGTGTATGTCTATGGATTTCAACGGGGAGAGCTGAAGCTCAACATGGGCACTCACTTCCTGATAGCCGAGCGTTCTGCGCAGGCTCAAACTGAGCTTGTCGACGTAGATGTCACGTGAGCAAACTGACTGACTTATACTTATGTAGCACCGCCCCTTTTCAGTGCTGCGCTCGTTGTCTTTTGCCTTCCGGTCTGTATTTTGACAGTGATCTTGCATAGGTATGAATGAACTGCTCGCAAAAAAATTCCTGGTTCGACATTTGTTAAGACATCTGCTTTACAATGCTTATGATAAACATTACAATGCTCATGATAACTTTTGTTAACTCTACAATAAGTAAATCCACTTCACCAGCTAATTATTTCTCGACAGCGATGTCATAGAAATATACAGAGCCACCGCGGAAACCGGAAGTTCAAAGACGATATTCTGCAGATGACTGCGCCCACGTTTCTCTGGTGCATAAGGTCTATAGTAGCTGTGCCAAGAAAAAATTTAATCGTGCACAAAGACGGCGAAGCGCGACCTGGAGCAACTTTTGGTAAGTATTCTGATTAATTATTTTGTCATTTCGCTTCTATTTATGCCACGAGCTGACTTTAGACAGTAAAAGATTGCCTGCGAGGCTGTGCGAGCTTCTCTTCCTGTCTATACGGTAATTCTCTACTGTGCGACGGACAGTCGAGTGGTTATGACGCAATTTTTAGCCTATTTTTACAGAACGGCTTCTACGTGGCCATAACGTAACATATAGAACAATGGAGCCTTTTATACATTGTCGTGTGTTTTTTTTTAGAAATAATGGATGAATGGAGTCTTTGGACGCCTCAGATGTAAAGTTATTCGCTGTCAAAGTGACGCTAAGATGAATGGGAGTCAATGGGATGCTAACAGCAGGTGATAGTACGCTACAATGGCGGTCCCCGGAGGTAGCGTCAGCTTCCGGCTGATGGATTACCCCCTTGGGTGCTAACTGTGCAAGTGCAGAACAACTCTACGCATTGAGAACAGCACATGGGACTTGTCTCGTTTTCCAGGTATGTAAAGTGAAATTATACATTATCATTTGTTGTGAGTTTAGGTCGTATGTGCTGCGACGAGAAAGCGTGGATGAAACTGTTTGCTGGCATGTTATTATTAGTTTCTGAATATTCAAGTGTATCAACTCAATATATTGTTTATAATGGTTAATATTAAGATAAATTCACGTGTTTTAGTGTACGAAGTTATGTATATATTGATGTGATGTATATTTTTAATTTTCTGATTAATAATAGCAAAATGAAATGGTTTATTAGATGGGATAAAGGTATTGTTCACTTTGAAAGGTAAGTCATTAGGCGAAAGAGGATGAGGCAAAGATGAAATAAGATGAGATGATCATGAAGTGTCTATTTATAGAATTTGCCGAAATACATAAAATTTTAGGTCAAACCGTTCTTGTCTGTCAGTCATATAATGCAGGTAAATAGGGTTCACCTCAAAGAGCATGCACAGAGAAGTCCAAATTAAACATGATTTAATGACTCGTAAATGTAAGTACACACTGATGGCCTAAGACACGAAACGAGCGGTTTATGTGAGAAAACGAATAGCTGATTTATATAGTTTTTTTACCTCTTGTAACCACAGCCACGTCCAAGTGATCTGAGGCCACGGGCGTTTCGCTCTGCGCAGAGCGCTGAAAAGCACCGGAAGTGATCTTTTCAGAGTCAGTTAAATCTCTTTTTTGTCCCATTTTGCCAGAGGAAAAGAAGCTGCCTAATAATTATGCACACCCTGGTATAGAGCTGGTAAGTCCCGCCTGTTCCGCTAACCCTGCTGGACCTCTAGGTTGAAATCGTCAATGCAAGTGAATGAGAGAAAACGAATTATTTTTCTAATCCCATTTGAATTTTGCAATGAATGTAAACATATGTTGTCTGTTAATTTTTTTATATAGTTTTTAATGTAAAGAATGCTACAATTTAACGAGTAGAATTTTTATATGGTTCAGACTTTGTGTGAGAGCCCTTTGTGGACTACAACTCTTCGCTGCTTTCGAGGCGTTTGATATACGTCACCACCACTAGTACACGGATCCCGCTAAACAAACCATTGATTGAATGGTGACATTTGGGTACAGAACACACAGGCATCTCAATCTAATTCCTTAGATTATCGCACCGTGATTTGTTGAGGGAAACTTTTGTTATGCGGTGACGTCGCATATATGCAACGTGTAGTCTTTCTCGTTATGTCTATTCCACAACTTCTAGGCAAAGAATCATACAATATAGGGCTGGGTATTGACACAAATTTCACAATTTGATTAGATTTTGATTCACAAGCAATATTGATTATTTTGGATATCAGTTACAATAAATGGCAAATTTTCTCAAGGAAATCAAATCTCTTAACTAATGCTGTAAACTATGGGAGTCTAGTTGTAGCCTACTAGGCTTCATTAGCCTAATATGAAGGTAATAATTAACTGTTTTGTAGCTATACAAACACTTAAATTACACTTTTTAACTTATTTTTATAATAAGAAGATTATATGAAATATAAACATTCTAAATGGTGGCTGTCATAAAAACTTGCCAGATTTATTCAAATATGCATTAAATATTGAAGAACATTAAGATTATAATGCATATGTAATATGGTGTATATATTTAGCAAAATGCTCCTCTCTAGAGTTATTTTTTCTAGCTGACTAACGAGTTTATGTGGGTTTTCTGAGGTAAATATGACGATACATGACATTGATTACAAGCTGTTTAACTGACGTCTTTCCACGGTTGAAACGCTGATTGAGCGAATCAATGTGACATGATACGGATTTCGATAAGTTGTACTCTATCTTTTAACACACTTTCAGATGCTCATTCATGTTTATTTCGCGCTGTAACTGGTATTATTAAGCCAGAAGAGAGATCAGCGCTGCTGCTTCTCTTGAGCTGTGCCAGAGCGATCTCACGCCACAGTGCCAGAACATTATTTATGTTTTTGAATTTCTAAAGAAAAATGGATGGTTACAAAGGACAAAAATTATTGCGATTTTTTTTTTCATTTATTTTTTATGCTTGCAGCCGCAATACAATGTTCCATTCATTCAAATGAAACAGGATGACTAATCGATTCTTGAGATTTAAGAATCGATGTCTGTTCGTAAAATTTGAGAATTGATTAATATAGAGAAATCTATATTTATTACCCAGCCCTAATATACTGTCAAACTCGTTACATGAGAAATTATACAAAAAAATTCACAGACAACATATGTTCACATTCATGGCACAATTCAAATGGGATCAGAAAATAATAATTTCCTCTCATTCACTTGCATTGACTCTTATTTTAACCTAGAGGTCCACTTGGAGTTTTACGGATGGGCGGGACCAGCTCTATAGGGTGTTGATATCCTTAGGCCACACCCTCCCTCATTACCCACAAAAAAAAACATCACCTGAAATGCCTAAATCCTATAACCATTCAAGTTTGTACAGCTTATAGTTGATGCATAAATGATGATATGATCAAAATACTCACTTGTCTAATCATTCTGCACACAGTGTATGTGGAAACCGAGGATAGCACGGATATTACGTCTTTGATATGCGACAATGAGCCATTATTTAAAACTGTAATTTCTCTGGATTTTTTTCTCTGGCTTTTGAATAAAAAAATATATATATATCTTACATATTGTCCCTTTTAAGGCAATAAAACATCTATAATTTGGGCCATGTTTAAAGTTCGTTCTTTAATATGCTTTGATTAATTTTTGTCAAACCTAGTATCCTCGCAATCATGGTCTTAAAGGGCACCTATTATGGAAAATTCACTTTTACATGTAACCTGACTCCGCCAGATGGATTTGCTCCGCATATCCATCTGGAAACCTTCCGATTGAAGAAGTTTTGGTAAGGGCGGAAAATACTGGTTAGCTGATTGGCCTATGTTGGTGATAGACGGGCCAAATCAACCAATCAGATCAACGAAGCACATGACGTACTAACTTGCTGCTGCAGGTAAAGGCTCGTTAGCTCAGCAAAAGCAACATGTCGGCAAAGGATATTTGCCGTTTATGTAACTACAATTTGCGAATAAAAGGCACCATTTCAGCTGCCCGGTCCATATTTCACAAGAAGGATGCAAGAGAAAAAAGCATTAGCGAGCGGCTAAAAGAATTAGGACTACCGCTGTCTGAAAATGTTTCTAGATCGCGTTGCTTCCGCTTGATTGCGTCACACCTCAACCCGCCTCAAAGCCAACGCTGATTGGACGTCGTTGGTGAACTGCTCCCAAATTTTCTTTAACGGAAAGTATCCAGACTGATCTGCGAGTGAAACCTTGAAAGCTCGCGAGATCAGGATGGTCTCGAGGCTATTTTACATGGTGTTTGAACATAAATGTGTGTTGGCAGTGTGTGAGCAAAACCACCCTAGAATGATAAAATCCACCCAGTGTTTTTTTTACAATCTCAATAAATCATATCCACTTTCTCAGAACGACCTGTTCTAAGATTCAGCTTTTTGTGACGTAGAACATGGGAAAGGGCTTTGATTGACAGTGTATAGTTGTGGCAGAGACCCCGCCCTCTGTGATCTGTACACACCATCCTCCATTGTTTCAACAACGACCTGTTATGTCTAAGTGTTCTGTCATGGACTCGTGGGTTAATCCTGTTGTTGTGGCTTAAAAGTTAATCCTCAAGTGTGGATCGTTGTCTAACTTACTGTTTGCGATGTCAGACAATTCAACAACAATGCGTCTAAAGTTGTTGTTCGTCGTCGTAGGATGACTGTGTATATAATTTAAACCTTGTTTGTATAGTGTGTAACCACACGTTTATAAATAAATATATATATTTAAAGATATTGTATTAAAAACTGCATATATGTTCTTGTTCTGTAAGTTAGCCATCTTCTCACATTTGCCACTGAAGCACCTGTATGACAAGTAAACATGACGCCTCAGGTCCCTCGCATAAATGTAGTTTCGCTTGTACGTAGCAATCTTTATCACAGAATGTGTATGTAGTTTCAAAATATTCGCCATTGTTCGTGTTTGTGTGTCTGTGTGTGTGTGTGTTGCACATCCATCAATTCAAATGGGACGCGATTACAACCCTATAAGTACATAAATGCATCAAATAACCATACCGAGACATACTGGTCCATTCTCATTTGTGTTTATTCTGCCGGAGTCTCTTGTACTATTTGTATATTCCGACTTCAAACGTACGATGAATTACATTCAAAACAGCGTGTCTCTCACGGATCTCTGACTCTCTCAGCCCGACTGCATAGAGTGACTGCACTAGGTATCAGAGTTACGCCCTCGTCCAATGGCAGGGCGGGGATATGCAGCTCATTTGCATTTAAGGTGGCATACCTCCCGAAACAGCACATTTTTAATGAGGCCCCAAAGTGACATTTTCAAATGGTTATAATAAATTAACTGTGGGGTATTTTGAGCTGAAACTTCACAAATACATTCTGGGGTCACCCGAGACCAATATTACATCTTGTAAAAAGGGGCATAATAGGTGCCCTTTAAATGAGTTAAATGAATTCCTAAAGGTGCATTGAGCAAGTCTCTGAGTTTTGGGAAAACGGGTCTAGTAGAAAACTTTGTTTTTTGTTTCCATCTGTCTCCATGTTGAACTGTTTTACGTTTTACCGTATTATGGAAACACGTTAATGAATAATATAAGTTATTATTTTGTATAGGATCCCGTTTGAGCCCTAGAGCAGACTATGCATTTGTTGATCTCTCCATTTGTTGAAAGCCTTTCCGATGTTGACTCTAGTCTTATTCTGATGCCTGGCACCAGACAAAAGTTTCATTTTCTTTGTCTAATGGAGTTTGCGTGTCAGTTCGGAATGAACTACAAGCCGGTTCTTTGAAGACATCTTCTACTGTTGATGAAGTTTGTCACTCGAGTTATTTCTCTGTTACGGAGAATGGCAGGGAATACACAAACCTGCCAGACATAGGTGAGCGTGAACGTGCATGATGTCCCAGTGTCGAAATTTGGTCCTGAATCCCTCCTATTTATTTACTGTACAGGATTATAGAGGCAATTCATCTCGAATGCGTCGGAGGGCAACCTGGTCTTTTCACAATCGAATAGCTAGGTCTTCACGGGTCCACTTGGGATCTGAAAACCCGAGATCGACCCGGAGACTCGAGCGGTTGGGTCCAAACTCCAACGAGTGTCTGAAACACGGGTTCGGTATTAGTGGCCTCGGGTCTCGGGTAATTAAATATGCCTTTCCAAATGAACCCGAGAAGACCCGAATTATTTAAACATGCAGAAATTGCAGTATTTAAACAACTCTGACCATTCTATTACTTTTTTTTTTTAAGTGAGAGAGCGAATCCGCACTTTAAGTGCAATGGGCTATAAGCATAAGCACGGTTGCCTCCGCATTTATTTACTCAGTTGCTCGCTCCACATAAACCAACCCCTCCATTTACCGAGAAGAACTAGTGCGCCATCATGTGGATGGATGTTTGACTACATGCAAGTATTTGAATTGTTGTTTAGCCAGGTGTAACAGGGACAGAATGTGTTCTGTTAAATGTATATATATATTGTTTGTTATAATTAACACAAAAAGGTTTGCTTTCATATATATCTGATATACTAGTGTTCTTGTATCAAGTAGGCTAAACAGTGTTTCTGATTTACGTGGCAGCTGACAGGCTCCTCTTTGTCTGTATCAAGTTAAGGGTCAATGACGTATAAGGCCTTTGAGAGGCCCATTTTTAAAATACTTGAAATAATAATATATTTGTCCATTTTCTAAACATTTGGAGTGTAGTCTACACATGCATGTGTGTGAAAACTTCAAACAAAGATATTTTAGTGCTTTTAAATTCAAATGAATAGGGCAATGACCTTAAAAAAGTCATTTGGGGCGACCGTAATTTATCTTAAAATTAATAGATTTCCTTTACAGAAGTTATATTTTAAGAAGTATCAGTAATTAATTGAACTGTTTAAGAAAGATATACTCATGTGTCCTTTCATTTATTGCAAATGATGTTAAATACATTTTTATCTATAATAGCAGTGTCACCCTCATAAAGCAATTACATATTTTTTTACTCATATAATCCATAAAACTGATTTAAAATGTGTAGATATAGTATCCACTTATTGATGTTATACCAATGAATTATATTTCAACCAAAATGGACAGACATTATTTTTTGAATTTACTGCAGAATTGAATATGGTTGGTTACCCCACATGACAAGTGGTCGCCCCACATGATGAAAAACAGCAGGCAATTAAGACTATTCAATGATTTTGACAGTTAAAACACATTTAATGAAATTTTATGAAGAATCAGCATATCCATTTTCATTTGACACATTTCATAACATTAACAGTTTCCTCACTATTTCATTTGACACATAACCATCATATTACATTTTCAATACTAATGCATTAAACGGTTGGATATAACATTGAACAGCATTTTCCTTTTTCATTTTCATTTCATTAATCACTTAAACACACAATGTTTGCCTTTTCATTACTATTTTCATTTAACAGTTGAACATAGCAGCATTCTGCAGACACATTGAACAGCATTTTCCGCTGCCTGTAGCGAGCAGTCTTTTCTTTGCTTGTTAGTGGGGCCATCTAGAAAAAAGTATATTTAAACATACACATAGTTAGAAAAAGAATTGGAAAAGTAGAATGAATGCTTAAATATTCACACATTTAACATAATAATCAAAAAGAAGTAAGCTTAGTCCTCTCTGAAGTAGGATGGAAATTATTGAAATTTAGAAAAAATATGTGGTGAAATGTAGAAAGTTATTTAAAACAACTAAATGCACATAATGAATGAAAACATTTGCATACAGAAACTACAAATACATGATATGTGTTTTCTATCATTTAAGCAATCAGTGGCGGTCACCCCACATGATGCTCGGTCGCCCCAGATGATATTTTCAAGTTTAATCAAGTATAACAGGCTAATGCTTAGCTATAGAACCCAAGCTAGCTTCTTCTCATCACATATCACTGACAAATTTACAGTTTACAAATTTAAAAATAAAGATTTGCGTATAAAACTTATAATTTACAGTTTTAGGTTGGTCGCCCCACATGATATCAAAATGTGACGTATACACTGCAGCAAGTTTTAAAGAGGATTTGTTTGTAAAAATGAGAGTGACTACTCACCTGCTAGTTGTCTCTGTGGGACCCTCACCATGAGGCTGGCTGATGCAACATCCTCTTTGAGATGATTGTCAGAAATATAAGTCCCTTATTTGTATTTTCTTGATGGTCGCCCCAGATGATATTTCAGACAATGAACATCTTCGGACAAGATTTGTTTGTTTATTATGATTGAAATGTGTGTTCAAATGTTTCATAACTTTGTCAATCAATGGAAAACAAGTTTAAAATTATGCCAAATAGTAAGGCCCTATAAAATCCGTTTTATTCTTTCCCAAATTCCATTTTATTTTTTCCCAAATTCCGTTTTTCCGTCTGTAATTTTTGCAAATTCAGTTTTTTCCGTTTTAATTTTTGGGAATTCATTTTTTTACCCTTTACTGTTATTTTAGTTGTTAAAAGAGTGTCCTTTTTATTCAGTGATCGCAGAAATTATAGGGCCCTAAAATAGGGTAAGGATTATATTTTAATTATTTTAGTTTGATTTAAAACCCGTTGTCCAAACAGAAGTCAAGGCCGGACGGTCGCCCACATGTTTTAACACTTCAGGTGGCAGAAAATGCCAATAAACCAAATATTTGTAAAGAAATAAGAGTGGACCAATGTATAAGGGAGGTGGTAGACATGCATGTTAATTTTATTCATTTTAATGTTTATTAATTGGTAAAAAGTTGAGTCGGACCGAAAAAGCAAGCGTCACGCCTTTGACCCTAAACCGTGTTTCTGATTTACGGTCTGTAGCTGACAGGCTCCTGTATGTCTGGTAAATTTTACGATGTGTTGTCGCGTTGACATTGTCAAGGTGTGCGAATATCCGCAGGTGTTAAGAGAAACGTGTTTGGCTTTTGATCCACAGCGTTTGGAGTTTACATGTGTTAATTATGTTGCCGGTGGTTAGCTACGAGTTTCGCACTTTTGACCAAAAGTTACCAAACATGCATCTCTGAGGATTATCTTAGTTCTCAAACAAAAAAAGGCCACAAAGTTGCATATTATATAGCCAGTGTTGGGAAAGTTCACTTATACATGAACTAGTTCAAAAAGCAGTTCACAAATTTTTAAATAGTTCATACTTCTAATTTTTTATCTAAATTCACAAGTTCCAAAAATTAAATAGTTTTCCCCAAATGTTCCTGCGAGCAATTTTTTATTATTGCCACGTCAGCCCATATTCAACCACAGACAGCAAATATTTTATCGACGGTAACGTTTGCACAGAAATGTCAGATTTTTCTCATTCACTGACCTTGTCATAAAATTCGTTTAAGTGATCATACGACCCTCCTCTATGTCGATTGCATATGCTGCTTTTTGTTTTGTTGACTCATGCGGCGCCGCGGTGCAAGGTGACTTGTGTTGCCAGATTGGATGTTTTTTTTTTACCTCTGCGACATATTAAGGCATGTTTACGTGTGTTTTAGGGGTTTTCGCATGGAAGGTTCTATAGAAATCTGGCACCCTGTTGAACGAAGTTTATCTGAGAGAGAGCGTGTTCACAGACACCAAAGTTCATAGTTAAGTTCATCAGGCAGTAATAGGCTACAGTACGTTTATTTTCACGTTCGCCTAAATAATCATGAATTATCAGTTCAATGAACGCGCTCATGCACAACACTGTATATAGCCCACTCTTATCCATAGATTTTTATAAGATAAATCGTTCTGACTTCCTGAGGGAATTGTCTTGCATGTGTGCCTACCATTCTGACACTAGTGTTACATTAAATTTCTTGGATAATATTTTTTTTTCAGCACATGAAGTCAGAGTTACATAAAATAATAATAGTGCAGCAAATAAGGAGATTGTTTTATTTATTTTATCAGGTCTGTGAACCTGTGAATTATAGTTAATCTGCAATGACATGTATTTGGTATAACAATGAACATATCTGAAAAAACCTGTTAAAATCAAGTAATGATGCATTCCTCTAAAACCTTAACTTTGAGTGAAACAGAATTAAACGGATGTAAAATTATTATCATGTCACATGTGACATGCCAGAAAATACTGTAGCACCAGTGACACAAATGAATCACCAATACTACACACAAGACCACAGTAATTAAAGGTGACTAAATTGTTACATTTTGCACACAATCTAAATTAATAGCTTTGAGTAAAGTCTATCCGTAAATGGGTAATCGGGGTTATCCCATAAGAAAAAGTGACATCAGTTACATTTACATGAAATTTTCCTTTACAAAATGTATGATACAGATGTTATACCCCATCTTGTCAATCGTAGTTTAATAACCAAATTAAGTAGTTTAATCCATAAGTATTCTAGTTTTAAATATCATTTACATAATATATTTGATGGTTTCCATAAAATGACCCATGATTTTGCATTAATTTTAACCTAAGGTATTATTTTTAACAAAACAAATTCAAAACTTTGTCGCTTTAAAGAAAAAAACTGTGCTTAGTAGGGGTGTAACGATACACAAAACTGACGGTTCTGTCTTCCCACGGTTTTGACGTCTCGGTTCGATTCGGTTCGGTTTAGAAAGCTAAAATGGCTTTTTTTTTAACCCTCATGTGGTGTTCAGGTCAATTTGACCCGGAGAAGATTTTCTTTTCCTGAAAATACTAGTTAATGTTATCGCTTTGGACTGAAACTTAGTGACTTTGTTCCCAAACAATATATCTAAATCTCATTTGTTTTTTGAAAATTTTCTTATTTTTTTTGTGGGAGTTTTGTTACCTTGTTACACTTGTGGTGTTCCCGGTCAAAAATGACCGGTCTATGAAAAAGAGCTTATAAATCACTCATTATACCATATTTTCACCCAATCTTGGATTCAATTTTTTTGTCAACTTGTTCTCTTTCAATTAGGACTGGTTTTATATTTCTGTTTGCATCCGATTAATCGTGGGCCTCGTTTGTCTGAGAGTAGGCATCTCATTTTTTGAGTAAAAAATTAATAATTTTTGAGTAAATTTGGAAATATGAATTTTTTTTTTGAAAAAAATGGCTACTGTTCATCACACTAGTCTACTCTAATGTTTCACCAGGAATTTTGTTTTGAAACTTTTGTTTTGTAAAAAATATGGCACATAGTCACACTTGTGGTGTTCTCGGTCAAAAATGACCGGCCTATACAAAATAGCTTATAAATCACTCATTATACCATATTTTCACCCAATCTTGGATTCAATCTTTTTGTCAACTTGTTCTCTTTCAATTAGGATTGGTTTTATATTTCTGTTTGCATCTGATTAATCGTGGGCCTCATTTGTCTGAGAGTAGGCATCTCATTTTTTGAGTAAAAAATAAATAATTTTTGAGTAAATTTGGAAATCTGAATTTTTTTTTTTTTTTAAAAAATGGCTACTGTTCATCACACTAGTCTACTCTAATGTTTCACCAGGAATTTTGTTTTGAAACTTTTGTTTTGTAAAAAATATGGCACATAGTCACACTTGTGGTGTTCCCGGTCAAAAATGACCGGCCTATACAAAATAGCTTATAAATCACTCATTATACCATATTTTCACCCAATCTTGGATTCAATCTTTTTGTCAACTTGTTCTCTTTCAATTAGGACTGGTTTTATATTTCTGTTTGCATCTGATTAATCGTGGGCCTCATTTATCTGAGAGTAGGCATGGGCAAAAATGGTCACAATGGGCGACCATTGAAAGTGAATGGGAGAGACTGAAAATAACAGAACAATTTAGTTTTCAGGAGCATGTTCATTATTTTCATGTACACATATGAGCATGTGTGCTTGCAAACATCGAGCCCTTGGACCTGTGCATGTATCGATACATTTTATACACACGCTACCCAGACACACACATGTTAAAACACACAAATTTTGAGTATTACACACATTCTTTTCCATAGATGAGAAATTTGATTCTACCCTAACCTGCATCTAATATACATTTATCCATCTGACATTACCACTCACACATACACAAACTGGCCGTGACCGCAGTGATCCGGCTTCAAAAGAATCTTTCTTTCATGTTCTTGTTTCGTTAGCCTATTTTACAAAAAACTGCTTCTACGGGGCCATAACATAAGCTACAAGGTAATGGAGCATTTTATACATTGTCGTGTTTCTTTAGAAATAAATGATGGACAAATGGGGTCTTCAAACGCCTCAGATGTAAAGTTATTCGCTATCAAAGTGACGCCAAAATGAATGGGAGTCAATGGAAATGCTAACGCAAGTGAAGTTCTGCTACAAGATGGCAGCTCCTGTGAGGCTTCAACTTCCGGTCGATGGATTACCCCCTTGGTTCTCACACAGAACTAGGAACAGAGGCATATATAAATGCCTCACAGCACCTTGCTTGTCATTCATTTGTGGCAGCACAATGGAAAAGCAGCTCTCTGCACATGATGTTATTCATCAGATTTTTGACTCAGAAACTAGTGAGGAGGATCAAATTTCTCTCTATGGAAAAGAATGTGTGTAATACTCAAAGTTTGTGTGTTTTAACGTGTGTGTGTCTGGGTAGCGTGTGTATAAATGTATCGATACATGCACAGGTCCAAGGGCTCGATGTTTGCAAGCACACATGCTCATATGTGTACATGAAAATAATGAACATGCTCCTGAAAACTAAATTGTTCTGTTATTTTCAGTCTCTCCCATTCACTTTCAATGGTCGGCCATTGTGACAAATTTTGACCATGCCTACTCTCAGATAAATGAGGCCCACGATTAATCAGATGCAAACAGAAATATAAAACCAGTCCTAATTGAAAGAGAACAAGTTGACAAAAAGATTGAATCCAAGATTGGGTGAAAATATGGTATAATGAGTGATTTATAAGCTATTTTGTATAGGCCGGTCATTTTTGACCGGGAACACCACAAGTGTGACTATGTGCCATATTTTTTACAAAACAAAAGTTTCAAAACAAAATTCCTGGTGAAACATTAGAGTAGACTAGTGTGATGAACAGTAGCCATTTTTTCCAAAAAAAATTTCATATTTCCAAATTTACTCAAAAATTATTTATTTTTTACTCAAAAAATGAGATGCCTACTCTCAGACAAACGAGGCCTACGATTAATCAGATGCAAACAGAAATATAAAACCAGTCCTAATTGAAAGAGAACAAGTTGACAAAAAGATTGAATCCAAGATTGGGTGAAAATATGGTATAATGAGTGATTTATAAGCTATTTTGTATAGGCCGGTCATTTTTGACCGGGAACACCACAAGTGTGACTATGTGCCATATTTTTTACAAAACAAAAGTTTCAAAACAAAATTCCTGGTGAAACATTAGAGTAGACTAGTGTGATGAACAGTAGCCATTTGTTTCAAAAAAAAAATTCATATTTCCAAATTTACTCAAAAATTATTTATTTTTTACTCAAAAAATGAGATGCCTACTCTCAGACAAACGAGGCCCACGATTAATCAGATGCAAACAGAAATTTAAAACCAGTCCTAATTGAAAGAGAACAAGTTGACAAAAAGATTGAATCCAAGATTGGGTGAAAATATGGTATAATGAGTGATTTATAAGCTATTTTTTATGGGCCGGTCATTTTTGACCGGGAACACCACAAGTGTTATAGGGTTTTGAACACCACATGAGGGTTAAACAGTGGTTTAATGAAAAAATGGCTTTATCTTTAAATTAATTCAGTTACAATTAAACATTTCACAAAGATTACAAAAAATCTGCTAATGCTGTGAACTATATTGAAGGCTGGACATTACTATAACATTAAATGTTGTAGCCTAGACTTTTAACCTAAATTCAGATGTCATTTATTTTTTAGATATAATAATCAACACAAAACACATTGTATGAAAACATGTAAACTGAACATAAGGCAGTTTTGTACATTAACTTGTGTTTTTACTCTAATAATTTACACAGCTGTCATTTTCATGAAAGATATTTTAAACATAAATTAAATAATCAAGATATCATTAACAGGTTAAGTAAAATATAATATACAGGCTAACATAGTGCATTTATTTAGTGCAAATGTTCATTTATAGGAAGTTGTGGACACTGAATCACTTGCCTGCTGAGGTAAATATAATGCTAGTGACAAGCTAAAGCTTTGCTGTTTTATTGACGTCTTTCCGCTGCTTAAACACTGATTGAGCGATTACACGAGTTATGATGCCTTTCAGTAAGTATACTGTATCTTTCAACATACCTTCAGGTGTCTTTTCTGTAACTGAGGAAGAGATGATCGCGTTTACTACGCGCTGCGCTGCCGCTTGAAATGACGAGCCTAGTAAGCGATCGGTCACGTCACATTCAAAAAGCGCCAAAACGCCATTTTTGTTTGAATTTCGTGATTAAATAGACAGAATCTGAAAGATTACACCTTGCTTATTATTGAAAGTAACAAAACACGGAGCTTGTTATTTGGTTTTAATGGTGGTTAGGCTACAAAACTGAATTCATTGTGTACCGTTTACATAAGACATGAGGTCCATTGAGCCGGGCTGGGCGGGGCGGGCGTGTTCGGTACGCATTGACAGTATCGCGATTCGAATCGTTAGTTCAGTATTAGCGGTTTTTACGGTTCGAGTTCGAAAATCGTTACACCCCTAGTGCTTAGTCGTCTCTAGATCTTATTTACACAATGATATGCAAGCTGTATTTTGTCAACAGACACACACCAGCAAGCAGTCTTCCTGTTACCGTAACTGTTTAACCTTTTGCACTATCAAAAAACATTTCAAATTGCAGCATTTCGACAATATACGGTTTATTGCGGTAATTCCAGGCTTTCCTCTAGCAAATGACGACAGCTTTCTGGCAGAGCGGTGTAGTGGAAGGATTTAAATGTTGAACAGAGAGAGAGAGAGAGAGACGAGAGCGGCAACAGGATAGGGTTTTTAGACAACATAAATGCAAGAAATAAAACGAGCAAAAACACTGCGATTCAAGCGGTAGACAACAGGTGAGGCATTTGGGGTAATTTTTGATGAAATTTGGGTGGTGGATGATGGCGAGTACTCCTTCAGGTAGCCTATCTTAGCACATGTTGTCATGCGTAACGTTACAGTAAACTAAGTTATGTATGTAGACATTTACAATATGTACAGTAAATAGATTCTGACAGATTTGTTAACAGCGCCTGTAACACATTGTTGTAATACAATCAACATTTGAGGACTAACGTTACCCGTCCCTTGTAAAGGCCATGGATAAAATTCAGGCATAATCTTAAAGCAATAATCAAGCACAATTTACTACAACAGTGTGTACGGGGTATAAGAAAAGAGGGTTGAAAAGCTCTTTTTATAATAAACACACAAAAGTCTGCAAATGAGAGGGTTTAGTACTCTGATAGATTTAGTCATCTTGTTCAGACAGCAGATGATACTGTTTCACATTATGTATGTTGGACTGTATGTGTTTTAGGTGAAGACTTTTCCTACAGAGTTGTCAACATTCAGTTTTATAGGAATAAATAACAATTAATTTAGGGAATAGTCTTTCTGTTTGAGAATATTTGACCAAGCTGATACGTTTGTTTAGGTAAACTTCCCCATCTATCTCTGATGTGGAATGAATCACAGTGAATAGCCTACAACATGAGCCATTTAAAACAAAATACTTGCCCAACATGAAAAGTGAGGCTTTATGTTTTTTCTGTTACATTTATACAACTGTTGCACTTAAAATAAAACTTAGCAATTAAGTTACCCATTACGAGTGTCACAGATAGACAATCTGTCATTCTTGTCTTCACAATTTGTGTTCTCTTTAAGAAAAAAAAAGAAAGAAAAACAGTATTTGTCCCTCATCAACAGAATACCAGAATTGTTTAACATATCTTCATTTTCCACAATTATATAAATATTGAATAGCAACAACTCAATTGTTATCAAATGGTAGTGAAGAGATTATCTACAGAGTGTCACTGTCACCTAGTATTGCTACTAGTGATAGTGGCCCTGGTATCGTCACATCGCTGTGAGCACACATATAAAACCACAAAGTTTTGACGATGAAGCCATGCCAAAAAAAAAAACCAAAAAAACAACGAAAACAGCAAATAGTTGTAGCAGTATGGAGATTGAGATATGTTCTTTGATTTTGCTCTTATTTGTTTCTAAAACAGACTGTTAGAAATTGTTTACCACGGTTTCATTCTTAACAACAGCATTCTTATTGTAATGTCTGGTGTGATTGTAATGTTTGTATGGTATTTTCTTTACACTTTCCCCATAGATATCTGTTTCCTATGTCATGTTAGTGAACTCAAGGTCTCCTCATCTTCTATTTGGTCATATACGACAGTATTCACATGAATTTGCTTGATATAATAACTTCGAATGCTGGTTATTATATCCATATCTGTGTTACACAACATCTTGTTTGTGTTGAGCGTAAGCATCGGTAAGTGTCAACATCTATGGAAAAGACCATTGTGTTACAGCAAAACCACTATCGGTGGAATGATATTGTATTGTATTGCGTTTATGCATCTTTCTGTATTACTCGACATTATCTCATTTGTTTTCTTGACATGCGTTTTGTTTTTGATTAACCGTGATCCAATTTTCACATCACAAAGAATCTTTCAGAGGGTTTGTCCAGAATTTAGACTATACCGTTAAAAAGTCGACATGTGGGATAAATACAATCTGTACATTGTATTTTAATTTCACTATAAAGACAATTTAATGAACTTTAACAATTTAATCTTTGGTAAAGTTAACTTAAAGTCTGCACAAAAAAAAGAAAAAAAAAGATATTCCATCATATACATGTATTTACTCAACTTTTTATGTCAACAGGTTTTACGTATCTGGGCCATGTCACATTTAATAAACATTGTTTATTTCAGTAAACCTAAGTTTCTTACATAGGCTACGATTAATTCAATGACATTTAGTGGAATTGGTTTAACATTCTTAATTTTGTCCAAAACTATTAAGTTCAATTATCCTAACATTTATGTCAAACAAAAATTAAAAACAAATAATCCAATTGTTTAATTGATACATTTATTTAATGATTGTGTCCAACAATTTTATAACCTTTACAAATGTTATCTAATAAGATTACCTTTTACAAAAATCTTTCCTCAGTAAAGACTCTTATTGTTAGGCATTTGCTAGATGATGTTTTTGTTACATACAAGGCATGCCCAAAGTAGTTTTTTTTTATTATTATTAACAAAATCACTTTAATCATTGTTATCACGTCCTCACCCCAATCTACACTTTACCACTATGGTAACCTGTAAAAACACTAACACATCAGAAACTCTTTTAAATATAATCATAAAAGAGCATTAGACATTGACAAGTACCTATTTTTATCCTGGTGAAAATGATGGGAAGGGGGGAAATCTTCCTAGTTTTTCTATATTGCTATTTTAACACAACTAAACTCATTTACGTAATCTCAACCCATATGGATTAAGAAAAAATGGTTGAAAAGAATCGTGTTGGATAACTCCATTTACTTGATTATAATGAACAAGCATCAAATGTTAGTTTTGGTATACTTAACTCAATTTGAGTTAAGTCAAACGCAACAGTTTCAAGTCAGATTAACGCACTGTATTGTGTTTGAATGAGAAAGCTAATACAAATGTGTTAAATTAAACCTTTTTTTTTTGACTGAATTCTCTCTGGTGAGATGCAGGACTTGTTATGCAGGACAAAGTTATTTATGGCTTCCTGACGACCACCCACCCCATACATGTAAGGATCTCAAAGGATCTCTGAAATATTTCATAATTTAAATCATGTAGTATTTTTTAAATGCAGCAAAACAAAGAATGAAGATCATTAAATTATTACTCTACAAGGATCATATTTTTAGCTTAGACACTAGCTTAGATTAACTTTTTATTTCAACATAATTATTTTTTTTTTTTTTTTAGTTTCATTTAACACATTTGTATTAGCTTTCTCATTCAAACACAATACAGTGTGTTAATCTGACTTGAAACTGTTGCGTTTGACTTAACTCAAATTGAGTTAAGTATACCAAAACTAACATTTGATGCTTGTTCATTATAATCAAGTAAATGGAGTTATCCAACACGATTCTTTTCAACCATTTTTTCTTAATCCATATGGATTGAGATCATGGGCGAGGCTAGCCCCTTTTTAGGGGTGCTTCAGCACCCCTAAAAAGGAGCTCAGCACCCCTAAAACTTGGAGCAAGAAATGTCGTTATTCTAAAAATTTTGTTTCGTCTTTGACACGGTTAAATAATGTCCAAAACATACTCGTAGTTTGTGGTTTAAAATGAAATGAAAACATTTCTCTACTTCTAACGTTACTTCTTTGTACCTGCACCGCTCAACCGCTGTAACATTGTTGTAATACAATCAACATTTGAGGACTAACGTTACCCATCCCTTGTAAAGGCCATGGATAAAATTCAGGCATAATCTTAATGCAACAATCAAGCACAATTTACTACAACAGTGTGTACGGGGTATAAGAAAAGAGGGTTGAAAAGCTCTTTTTATAAATAAACACACAAAAGTCTGCAAATGAGGGGTTTAGTACTCTGATAGATTTAGTCATCTTGTTAGACAGCAGATGATACTGTTTCACATTATGTATGTTGGACTGTATGTGTTTTAGGTGAAGACTTTTCCTAAAGAGTTGTCAACATTCAGTTTTATAGGAATAAATAACAATTAATTTAGGGAATAGTCTTTCTGTTACCTGCACCGCTCAGCACAGCCGTCATCCAGCGCCAAACACACGCAGAGTTATGAGAACCCGGGCCGTTAGGTAGTTTTGTGAATCAACTAAGATGCTCCAGAGCGTGTCTCACACTTCTTTCCTTTCAGTTGTTCCGATTCAGAAACCATATCGGTGAGTACTGGAGTCAGTATCCTGAATCACCATGGTACACCTATAATAAGTGTTTATTTTCGGACCGTTTTCAGTCCAGCGGGTCGCGCCGCTGTGGGTTAGTGGAGTGGCAATTCGGGAGAGTCGGGAGTTTCCCGGTGAGCCGTCGTGTTTCGAGGCCGCGAGGGCCGGTCTGATCAAATTTATACATTGCAAGTTCGCCATGCGCTCAACCTAAGTTACCTAACATAAAGGGCTCTAGTATTATATTTTGCCAACAAACTAAAATCGAATTCAGGATATGGCTTTGTGCCTATATAAAACAGCACAAGACTTTAAGAATAGGCATCCAATTTTGCTGGGTGATTTAAAAGAAAAGTGTGCACTTTGCTCATGCGATCAACATGGTTATATCTGGTGTTTTCTCCTAAATAAAAGCTTAAGGGTTTATTTCTAGCAAGTGTAGAAATATGACAAAAGTATTTTAATTTTCCTATAGTGTAATGTTGACTAAAATATACTTTTGAAATATTCATTTTTACTTATATAGTACATTTATAGGCTATATGGATTTTACATCATAGGAATAATTATATAAATCATTATTACATTATTATAATAATTGTTTGGCATCCTAAAACACCATTGATAATGTAATGTAGACTGAGACTCTCATAACTAAAAAGATGTTTGAGCCCTCATTATTGTCCTGGTACAAATCAATTCTTTTTCTTTGTTCAACGAGCAGTTCATGGGTTGAAGCTCTTAATTTTGATCTCTCAAAGAGCACAAGATTGATGCAGTTAACCTTAAAATGTACAACATTTTCTAGCGGGAGGAGCATGCCCCCAAACCCCCCTAGAGGAACAGAGTCCACCCAACATAGTTTAACAAATTTGTTAATATCTTTAAGGTTGCCTTTTTTACTGCTGGCTGGGGAACTACCGATGAAAATTAGCTCTTTTAGCTAACTCGGGTACATTTTCATTGTTCTAATGTTGATTAATGTGTACAATGTCCCCCTTACAAATAAATAAATAAAATGAAGAGAGAGAGGGAGCGTATATGGGTGTAAAATGTGGGTGGTGGCAGTGGGGCTCATTGGGTGCTCAGGCAGCACCCCTAGAGCTCTGACCCTAGAATCAACCCTGATTGAGATTACGTAAATGAGTTTAGTTGTGTTAAAATAGCAATATAGAAAAACTAGGAAGAGGATTTCCCCCTTCCCATCATTTTCATCAGGATAAAAATTGGTACTTGTCAATGTCTAATGCTCTTTTATGATTATATTTAAAAGAGTTTCTGATGTGTTAGTGTTTTTGCAGGTTACCATAGTGGTAAAGTGTAGATTGGGGTGAGGACGTGATAACAATGATTAAAGTGATTTTGTTAATAATAAAAAAAACAACTACTTTGGGCATGCCTTGTATGTAACAAAAACATCATCTAGCAAATGCCTAACAATAAGAGTCTTTACTGAGGAAAGATTTTTGTAAAAGGTAATCTTATTAGATAATATTTTGTAAAGGTTATAAAATTGTTGGACACAATCACTAAATAAATGTATCAATTGAACAATTGAATTATTTGTTTTTAATTTTTGTTTGACATAAATTTTAGGATAATTGAACTTAATAGTTTTGGACAAAATTAAGAATGTTAAACCAATTCCACTAAATGTCTTTGAATTAATCGTAGCCTATGTAAGAAACTTAAGTTTACTGAAATAAACAATGTTTATAGGATGGAATATCTTTTTTTTTTTCCTTTTTTTGTGCAGACTTTAAGTTAACTTTACCAAAGATTAAATTGTTAAAGTTCATTAAATTGTCTCTATAGTGAAATTAAAATACAATGTGTATGTGTAAGACTGTTTTTATCCCATACACGTCGACTTTTTAACAGTATAGTCTAAATTCTGGACAAACCCTCTGAAAGATTCTTTGAGATGTGAAAATTGGATCACGGTTAAACAAAAACAAAACGCATGTCAAGAAAACAATAATGTGTCGAGTAATACAGAAAGATGCATAAACGCAATACAATACAATATCATTCCACCGATAGTGGTTTTGCTGTAACACAATGGTCTTTTCCATAGATGATGACACTTACCGATGCTTACGCTCAACACAAACAAGATGTTGTGTAACACAGATATGGATATAATAACCAGCATTCGAAGTTATTATATCAAGCAAATTCATGTGAATACTGTCGTAAATGACCAAATAGAAGATGAGGAAACCTTGAGTTCACTAACATGATATGGGAAACAGATATCTATGGGGAAAGTGTAAAGACAACACCATACAAACATTACAATCACACCAGACATTACAATAAGAATGCTGTTGAAGAATGAAACCGTGGTAAACAATTTCTAACAGTATGTTTTAGAAACAAATAAGAGCAAAATCAAAGAACATATCTCAATCTCCATACTACAACTATTTGCTGTTTTCTGTTTTTTTTGGCATGGCTTCATCGTCAAAACTTTGTGGTTTTATACGTGTGCTCACAGCGATGTGATCGATACCAGGGCCACTATCACTAGTAGCAAACTAGGTGACAGTGACACTCTGTAGATAATATCTTCACTACCATTTGATAACAATTGAGTTGTTGCTATTCAATATTTATATAATTGTGGAAAATGAAGATATGTTAAACAATTCTGGTATTCTGTTGATGAGGGACAAATACTGTTTTTCTTTCTTTTTTTTTTCTTAAAGAGAACACAAATTGTGAAGACAAGAATGACAGATTGTCTATCTGTGACACTCGTAATGGGTAACTTAATTGCTAAGTTTTATTTTAAGTGCAACAGTTGTATAAATGTAACAGAAAAAACATAAAGCCTCACTTTTCATGTTGGGCAAGTATTTTGTTTTAAATGGCTCATGTTGTAGGCTATTCACTGTGATTCATTCCACATCAGAGATAGATGGGGAAGTTTACCTAAACAAACGTATCAGCTTGGTCAAATATTCTCAAACAGAAACACTATTCCCTAGATTAAGTTATTTATTCCTATAAAACTGAATGTTGACAACTCTTTAGGAAAAGTCTTCACCTAAAACACATACAGTCCAACATACATAATGTGAAACAGTATCATCTGCTGTCTGAACAAGATGACTAAATCTATCAGAGTACTAAACCCCTCATTTGCAGACTTTTGTGTGTTTATTATAAAAAGAGCTTTTCAACCCTCTTTCTTATACCCCATACACACTGTCATAGTAAATTGTGCTTGATTGTTGCATTAAGATTATGCCTGAATTTTATCCATGGCCTTTACAAGGGATGGGTAACGTTAGTCCTCAAATGTTGATTGTATTACAACATGTTACAGGCGCTGTTAACAAATCTGTCAGAATCTATTTACTGTACATATTGTTAGGGCTGTAATCAACCAAAGAAATCCTTAGTCAACCAAGGTCTTGTCCTGCGCGACGATTAGTCGACTAAAAAAAAAAAAAACGGATGTTTTGATTGAACATTTTTTAAACAATTGTCATAGAGCATTTATAAAACAACAACGAAAAAACATCGAAAATAAATAAAACTATAATAATAATACAATTCTTTGAAAATTAAGTGATTTGTTTAACTGCAAGTGAGGAGCTCTGTCCTTGGTCTATACTGACGGTCACAATCGCGCACCTGATCACACCACACGCTACAAAATAATATAACTGCTATCTGCCACATAATGCAAAATCCTAACAAAAGCTCTCGTTTATACAGGCTGTATTCTTCTTTACTTACAAAGCTATGGGTTAACTTTTGTCCAGCCGATCTGTTAGGCGTCTTAAAACAACAGACAAAATAGCCTAAAAAACTATCTGAAATCTAGGCTGTGTTGTAAGATAGCATATAAGTTTAATTTCGTTTTGTTACATTATTTAGGCTACTTTCAAATGAGTCAAGTGTACAGATAAAAACCTATTAAGAAAACAATCTATTGAGTCAGTATGATAAAGCCGTTAAAAGAGCTGCTCACGTCTTTTGCGCGCTCAAGTTTGATTTCAAATAGGCACGTGATGTGCGCGCTCATAATGGAGCAACGCGATCGCCACCGTCGCCTACCTCCACAAAAATGTAGCCAGACAAAAGATTTAGATTTCTTGGACATTCTGTCGACTAAAGTAGCGTGAACTGAATGAATACAGCAAAACCACCTACCAGTACATCCTTTACTGAGCGCGAGCAGCAGCGCAGCCAGTAGGTGCGGTTCCCGAGTGTGTTATGTGTGTGCGCTAAACTGTGGCGCAGTTACAAGAAATAGCCTAAAAGCATTTAAAGTTGGGGATAAAACATAGGCTAATTATATTTAGAATACAGTAATAAATAACTGCTTTATAAAGGAATAAATATCAGGGAGTAAATCATTGAAAATGTATTTCTATTGGCAAAAAAAAAAAAATGCGACTGGTCGACCAATAAGAATTTCAGTCGACCAAGACGATATTCGACTGATTAGTCGACTAAACGACTAAAGTTGACAGCCCTACATATTGTAAATGTTTACTACGGCCATGGAAGGATCTGGAAGTGTTTTGTGTATTATCGTGTTATGTCAACTTAAACTATTTGTGTTGTTGTTGTCTTTTAATTAATTAATTTTGCATAAAAATATTAAAAAACGAATTGATGTTAAACACCCTGGAATATAATTTAAAATGTATGTTTGTCAAAAGAAAAAATCCTCTATACTCTCTTGTTCAAAAATAACCATTGGCTTTTTGAAAGTACACATCTTGTCTCTGAAAATGTGTGCAATTTCTGAAAGATACAACTTACCCCTTTAGAACCTGAAGAACTAAAATGGGTGATTTACACATATTTTGACTTGACTTTGTTTGACTTTGTATATTTTGACTTTGACGTATTTTGACTATGCTTGTAAAATTATTTACATTTTTAATTGAAATAGACAAATAATAGAAACTTGAAGTAAATAACCGATATTTTTTTTAAATAATAATAATAAAAGCGAACACTTTTAATTGAAAATGAACTATAATGCATATATACAAGTATTTTCTGTGTGTGACATGGGGTTTTTCATTTAGGATACTTTTCTTTTTTTCTTTTTCATACATGCACTCATATACAAATAGTCTACATACATAACTTAGTTTACTGGTAACGTTACGCATGACAACATATGCTAAGATAGGCTACCTTAAGGAGTATTCGCCATCATCCACCACCCAAATTTCATCAAAAATTACCCCAAACGCCTCACCTGTTGTCTACCGCTTGAATCGCAGTGTTTTTGTTCGTTTTATTTCTTGCATTATTTATGTTGTCTAAAAACCCTATCCTGTTGCGCTCCGTCTCTCTCTCTCTCTCTCTCTCTCTCTCATTTGCCAGAGGAAAGCCTGGAATTACCGTAATAAACCGTATATCGTCGAAATGCTGCAATTTGAAATGTTTTTTGATAGTGCAAACAGTTACGGTAACAGGAAGACTGCTTGCTGGTGTGTGTCTGTGGACAAAATACAGCTTGCATATCATTGTGTAAATAAGATCTAAGATGACTAAGCACAGTTTTTTCTTTAAAGCGATAAAGTTTTTTGAATTTGTTTTGTTAAAACTAATACCTTAGGTTAAAATTAATGCAAAATCATGGGTCATTTTATGGAAACTATCAAATATATTATGTAAATGATATTTAAAACTAGAATACTTATGGATTAAACTACTTAATTTGGTTATTAAACTACGATTGACACAGATGGGTATAACTAGGGTTGTAACGGTATGGCGGTTTATCGCGATATTGACATGTACGATTATCATATCGTGCACATTTACTTATCGCGGTAAAAAAAAAATTAAACCAGAATTCACCCGCACTGCCGCATGCAACTTCTTTCAGCTTGACTGCTTACACTCCATACCTGTACAGCGCTGAAAATGTCTGAGACAGAGGCTGCGAAGTCTCTATTTCCCGCCGAAAAATAAATAAAATCTGCAGTATGGGAATATTTTGGATATCCAAAAAACGATCGTGGTGTTGTCCTTGAAGATGGATATCCAATTTGCAAGATATGTGGACGAAGAGTGGCTGCAAAAGCAGGAAACACGTCGAACATTTTCTCCCATATTCAGGAACACCATCCCTCCGTGAAGATAAAGGTTATTCATAACTTTTATAACTTAAGGCCATATTATTTCTGTCATGCTGAGGGAATCCCGGTCTGTCAAAGAGACGGCACACCCGTCTTTCTGTGTTACAATACAGATATGCCACGTAAATGCGCGATTTAAAAGATAGATGGATGAATAAATCAAAATATAGCTGCAGTAGCCTAAATCAAATCGCGATGTGCGTATCTGTGAATATACAACGCAAAAAGACTCGTGTGCAAGCCCCTTCTATAGTCAGCGCGTCTCTGTATGAATGAGCAGCGCCGTTTCGTAGATCTAGTACACTCTCAAGTACGCATGACGCACATGGTTTTTAAAGCTGTCTCACCCACTATGTGAAGACGTGAACACATGAACATATACAGACAGAACACTTAATGTGCACTTTATAATTGTTTTTAAAGAATAATCATCAAATACACTGACTGAAACTGACTAGGTGTTCAGTACAACCTGTAAAAAAAAGTTTGGTTTAGTCTATGACTAAAATAATGACTAAAATATATTACTATTGTGTATAATTTTTTTGTCCATGTTTTAATTTAGTAAACCTCTCTTGTGTAGACAAACTAAAGTTGTTACATTTTATCTGATTGCATTTTAAAAAATACATTTTGTATTCAATCACAGAATCCAGACCAATTATTTCAGACAACCCAGAATTTCTGAGGAAATAAATATACATTTCATAAAGACTCCATTAAAAAAACTTGTTACAATTAACCATGTTCAACCAAAAAACATATCTTTTTTATTAATTTAAGGGCCATTGTAGCTGATGATGATTATAATAATGATAGTTTAATATCAATTATACCGATAAAACCGTGATATTTTCTGAGACGATTACCATACCGTGAAAATCTCATACCGCTTAAACCCTAGGTATAACATCTGTATCATACATTTTGTAAAGGAAAATTTCATGAAAATGTAACTGATGTCACTTTTTCGTATGGGATAACCCCGATTACCCATTTACGATGGACTTTACCAGGGGCGTCATGCATGCCAAAATTCTGGGGGGCACAATCTGAGACTTTGCAATTGTTTCCTGATGGGTGATCATGTTAGGGGGGGTCAGGGGTTTCTCCCCTGAAAATTTTTGAAATTCTGGCTGCTAAACATACCATTTTCAATGCATGAAAGAACTGTAAGCTCAAATTCAAAAGCTTTTGAAGTCTACTTCATTAAAGCATGTTTACACACATTACTGTACACTTAGGCCTACTACACATGTTTTTAAAAACAGTTCCATTGCAGTTTTTATGTTATGATTTTAAATTGGTATGTGACCTAAGAACGATCTTACATTAAAGGTATATAAAGGGGCTGAGGTCTGACTTTGTGGTGCTCTGAAATTAAGTTATTTTAATATCAATATGTGATGAAGGACTTTGAAAGAAGTTTGACAGATTTCAGTGCTGAATAAGGTTAACACTACCCAGTTTATTTGAAAATGGTTAATATTTGACAGAAATGTACAAAAGTAATCAAACCAAATGTAATCGTCAATTATTTGTGCTGTTATGGTTAAACATATTGAAAATGGCATTCACTTCTACACTAGGATATGCAATACAGCCCCTTTTTAAAATCAGAATCAGATTCTTTAACGATTCTCTTATCGATTCTTGATAGCACTGTGGAAAAATGTAGTCATGTGCTTATTTATTTTTTTAAATCTTAAGCTTGAGTAGCCTAAGCAAACTGCACTTTTTATGTAATTCAAGTAATAAATAGAACATTATTGTAAAGTGTTACTGATTAGTTATACACCGATTCAGACGTCTCCTGAGTTCACTGTTGGAAAGATCAGTTGTTTTAACCATTCATTAAAATGAATCGGTTCAAAGGAGTCATTAGTTCGCGAATTGGACGTGTCATGCGCGTTGTGTGATTATCCTAGCTGTTAGGACATGGACATCCAAGATTTATGTCAACACAGAAAACATTTCATCACTGGATAGTTTTTTTTTTTTTTCGTTTAATTAAAGTGATGTCAGCTGAATGTCCGGAACGCTTCTCAGAGAAGATAATGCAACTTATTTAGCACAATTCTTCACACCCAGCAGTAAATCAGGGGAAAAAAAAACACCGCATGCTCCACATTAAACTTTCATCTTCTGACCTTTTAACACCGTGTCGATTTATTTTGATTAATAATATGTGCGAGGGGGAGAGAACAAGTTGCAAGAGTTTTGCATGGCAGGCAGTAACGTTAGTCAACTAGTTTACGGTTAGACTAGGCTAGCTATCGATAACGTTACACTAATGCTCTGAATTCGCAGCTAATATCAATTCCATAACTTTTTGATCAAGTTGAAATTTCCAGGTCAACCATAAACAATCCCACTACCTTTTAATATCATCCGATAACTAATTCAATGCCGATTTGTTGCATTTCCCACTTACCACTTGTAAAACATTGCCAGTTCAACATGCGACTGCGAGTTGCTTGAACATACAAAGCAAAGATTCTAGAGCTCTAAGCGTGTAGATTTGATATACACAGTCACAGACACCATATTAGGAAAAACGGGCGGGCTGATGCTGACCGATTTATTAACGTTACACATCAAGAAGAATATATTTGAGTCGTTATAGGCTCTGGTAATTATGGAGCATAATAGGAATAAAGAATCAGGGAGAAGAAAAATTAAAAGACATTTTAAAAGAATTAAAAAAATATCAGGGAGGAAAAATCTGAGGGGGCACGTGCCCCCTCACTTTGAATGGGCATGACGCCACTGGACTTTACTCAAAGCTATTAATTTAGATTGTGTGCAAAATATAACAATTTAGTCACCTTTAATTACTGTGGTCTTGTGTGTAGCATTGGTGATTCATTGTGTCGCTGGTGCTACAGTATTTTCTGGCATGTAGCACATGTGACATGATAATAATTTTACATCCATTTAATTCTGTTTCACTCAAAGTTAAGGTTTTAGAGGAATGCATCATTACTTGATTTTAACAGGTTTTTTTCAGATATGTTCATTGTTATACCAAATACATGTCATTGCAGATTAACTATAATTCACAGGTTAACAGACCTGATTAAAATAAATAAAACAATCTCCTTATTTGCTGCACTATTATTATTTTATGTAACTCTGACTTCATGTGCTGAAAAAAAAATATTATCAAAGAAATTTAATGTAACACTAGTGTCAGAATGGTAGGCACACATGCAGGACAACTCCCTCAGGAAGTCAGAACGATTTATCTTATCATAAAAATCTATGGATAAGAGTGGGCTATATACAGTGTTGTGCATGAGCGCGTTCATTGAACTGATAATTCATGATAATTTAGGCGAACGTGAAAATAAACGTACTGTAGCCTATTACTGCCTGATAAACTTAACTATGAACTTTGGTGTCTGTGAACAGAACACAAAGCGGCAACCTCCCCGTCTCTCTCTTGAAGCCAACACGGAAGTGAATTAAACTGCAATTCTTGAATGGCCGCTTGAGGCAGGCTGCAGAAGAGAGTCAAATCTGTATCTCCCCCATGTTAAAATGCCCAACTTTACAGCAGAAAAAAACATGTTTACAGCCTGGAACAAAAAGTGGCTTTGGTCTATAGAGCTCATTTTCCCCTTCATGACAACTGTGAGGGGGGTGAATTTTTTTTACAACTCATCTGTTTAAATTATATTTAAGCCTTAAAGTTCTACATAATTAAGGGCGTGGACACTTGAGTGACAGGTGCGCTGCTTTCACTGCTAGCTTTAGTCTGCGGTCTGTTAGTCACCCTCAGCTGTGTTTGTGCTTTTTCCGGGATTATTTCATACAATTTAATACATGTATTATACCTTCACCCTTGCACGCCGTTGGATTCCGTCGTGTTTATGGAGAGAACAGTCAGCGCTGTGTTTCCAGCTGTTTCCCTCACGTGCACTAATGGATGTCTGATGATTTCAGCGTGTTCTCGCCATCCATGCAATGAATGAGCGTGGATTTCTAGTTCATTTATTTGAAGTTCTGAGGTAATATCTTTGGTTTGACCCATCTGAGAAACTGAGAGGCGGCCAAAATCAGATTGTAAAATGGACTGAATTAAAGCTCTTTACGAACTTGACGTGAGATGCCGACTGACGTGTGTTTGTAGAAGTAAAGTAAATAGTCTCACTTTTAGTTACGTCTTAACGATTATAATGTTTCGAAGGGCAAAAACATGAACTTTAACCATTGGCTTTACTTTTTCAATTCAGTGCGAGGGCAGTAGCATAGCATTAGTATCTCAGCTCCACTCGTGTCCCACCTCTTTGGCCATTTTAATTTATCCGGTAGTGACGAGAGGTGACGCTCTGCCAAGATGGCGACGGCCGGCTCCGCCCACTTTAGGCGTCAAAACGCTCTTCAGAAACCAATGGGTGACATCACGGACACTACGTCCATATTTTTTTACAGTCTATGGTGAACAAGCTCTCTCTCAGATAAACTTCGTTCAACAGGGTGCCAGATTTCTATAGAACCTTCCATGCGAAAACCCCCTAAAACACATGTAAACATGCCTTAATATGTCGCGGAGGTAAAAAAAAACATCCAATCTGGCAACACAAGTCACCTTGCACCGCAGCCGCCGCATGCGTCAACAAAACAAAAAGCAGCATATGCACTCGACATTGAGGAGGGTCGTATGATCACTTAAACGAATTTTATGACTAGATCAGTGAATATGAGAAAAATCTGACATTTCTGTGCAAATGTTGCCCATCGATAAAATATTTGCTGTCTGTGGTTGAATATGGGCTGACGTGGCAATAATAAAAAATAGCTCGCAGGAACATTTGGGGAAAACTATTTAATTTTTGGAACTTGTGAATTTAGATAAAAAATTAGAAGTATGAACTATTTAAATTTGTGAACTGCTTTTTGAACTAGTTTATGTATAAGTGAACTTTCCCAACACTGGCTATATAATATGCAACTTTGTGGCCTTTTTTTGTTTGAGAACCAAGATAATCCTCAGAGATGCATGTAGACTTATCTGTTTGGTAACTTTTGGTCAAAAGTGCGAACTCATAGCTAACCACCTGCAACATAATTAACTAGGGGTGTAACGATACACAAAACTGACGGTTCGGTTTTCCCACGGTTTTGACGTCTCGGTTCGATTCGGTTCGGTTTAGAAAGCTAAAATGGCTTTTTTTTTTAAACAGTGGTTTAATGAAAAAAAAAAGATCTTTGTCTTTAAATTAATTCAGTTACAATTAAACATTTCACAAGGATTAAAAAAACTATATTGGAGGCTGCACATTACTATAACATTAAATGTTGTAGCCTAGACTTTTAACCTAAATTCAGATGCCATTTATTTTTTAGATCTAATAATCAACACACAACACATTGTATGAAAACATGTAAACTGAACATAAGGCAGTTTTTACATTAACTTGTGTTTTTACTCTAATTTACACAGTTGTCATTTTCATGAAAGATATTTTAAACATAAATTAAAATCAAGATATCATTAACAGGTTAAGTAAAATATAATATACAGGCTAACATAGTGCATTTATTTAGTGCAAAGGTTCGTTTATAGGAAGTTGTGAACACTGAATCACTTGCCTGCTGAGGTAAATATAATGCTAGTGACAAGCTAAAGCTTTGCTGTTTTATTGATGTCTTTCCGCGGCTTAAACTCTGATTGAGCGATTACACGAGTTATGATGCCTTTCAGTAAGTATACTGTATCTTTCAACATACCTTCAGGTGTCTTTTCTGTAACTGAGGAAGATATGGTCGCGTTTACTCGCACGCCGCGCTGCCGCTTGAAATGAGGAGCCTAGTAAGCGATCTGGTCACGTCACATCAAAAGAGCGCCAAAACGCCATTTATTGTTTGAATTTCGTGATCAAATAGACAGAATCTGAAAGATTACACCTTGCTTATTATCGAAAGTAACATAACACGGAGCTTATTATTTGGTGTTAATGGTGGTTAGACTACAAAACTGAATTCATTGTGTACTGTTTACATAAGACATGAGGTCCATTGAGCCGGGCTGGGCGGGGCCGGGGTAGCAGCGGGGCGGGGCGTGTTCGGTACGCAATGACCGTATCGCGATTCGAATCGTGAGTTCAGTATCGCGGTTTTTCCGGTTCGGTTCGAAAATCGTTACACCCCTATAATTAACACATGTAAACTCCAAACGCTGTGGATCAAAAGCCAAACACGTTTCTCTTAACACCTGCGGATATTCGCACACCTTGACAATGTCAATGCGACAACACATCGTAAAATTTACCAGACATACAGGAGCCTGTCAGCTACAGACCATAAATCAGAAACACGGTTTACTTGATACAGACATACAGGAGCCTGTCAGCTGCCACTGTAAATCAGAAACACTGTTTAGCCTACTTGATACAAGAACACTACGACGGTCATGAGTGACACATGTCAGTCACGAATGACAGGCACACAACCCTGTATCTGTATAAGTCATAAATCATAAAAAGTGACACAACGTTTATGATACCACTACTATCACGAGTCTGAAATACGATGGGTTCATTGCTCTCAACACTCGTGCATTACAAGTTCGACCCACTGAGCTTTGTCGTGTGGGCCCAAGGTGTTTTCTTCAGGTCATCAGGTGGGTACCCTCCTTCAACAGCGTTTCATCAGTTAACCCACAACACCTCCAGAGGGCTTGACGGCAAAGCCCAGATTTCTGGGGCAGCCCCCTCAGCCCCTTGGGCTCCACTACCTGTGCTCTTGTGTTCCCTCCCTACCCACCCAGGGCTCGACATTAAGGCTTGTCCGCTTGTCCGGGACAAGTGGATTTTTTGTAGGACAAGTAGAAGAGAAATTAGTTGTCCAACCGGACAAGTTAAATTTCAAACAAAATAAAATGCCATGTTACTTCACGTTATGTGCCACTCGTTACGTCTATTTTACAGATTTAATTTTACCGATTCTGAAACGAACACATTTTTTTTGCGCTGGCTGTGAATGTCCTGAATGTGACTCACAGAAAGACATGCGCCAGTATAATGCGCGTGCACAGACCGCATGCCGGAAGTTCTCTTCGTGCTCTGAACGAACATCAACAAGCCAAAAATGTCATTTGTCGAGTATCTTCATAACATAAGAGCAGTCTTATGATGGGACATAAAGAGTTGTGACTCGTGAGAGAATGAGAATGCTGCTCTTAAAGGAGCTGTATGTAAGATTGTGGCCAAAACTGGTACTGCAATCAGTTTCAAATTACTGTAGAGCGGTGTATTCCCTCCCCCTCCCCCTGACTCAAAGTTGCCAGATAGGCTGCAGGATCCAACATTTTTTTTATCCCATACGTTTGTAGCTACAGCTGTGGTAAATAGAGCAGAGCTGGTAACCCGGATGCTTCGACACTGCTGGCTTCGTGATTGGTAGATCTGTGGAGGGTGGAGCTTCAGACCAAAACACAACATGACAGTTGAGGGCTGCAACTTCACTTTTTAAGTGACAATATCCTGGCCAGACTACTGTTGTCAGTGATATAATTATTTGAAATGAACATGATTTCTTAATGTCTAGTGACATATCAAGGCCATTTTATGATTATTTGAAATAAATTTCCTACATACAGGTCCTTTAAAGGGCCAGTTACCAATAAAGCGTTCCGTCAGTAAAGTTAATGAAAGAACAAAGAGAACAGAGAAAATTACTCACTGCTCTTGACTAAAGAACTTGTGTAGCTTTAATAATGAGTAGTCTATATAATTTATAATTTATGCAGTGCAGACTGTTTGATAACTTTATTGAATTTCTGTATATGTCCTACCTGTTAGACAGTTAATTTTTATCCAGACATCAATGGCTTATTGATCATTATAGGTGTTATCAATCATTTAGTTGTTATTGCTAATTTCTGAATTATCACTAATCTGTGTGTGCATTTGATTTAGAACCAAACAAGTTGACTCATGAAATCATTTGTTTATTATAAGGCAATCGCGTATCACAACCGCAATATTGACCTCAATAATAGCGATATGACATTTTCCCCAAATCGTGCAGCCCTAGATAAAATTATAAATCTTTACCCGGACAAGTGACTTTTGTGCATGGACAAGTGAAACAAATTTACTTGTCTGAAGGACAAGTGCCTCAAAGTTAATGTCAAGCCCTGCCCACCCGTTTCACTGAAAAGATACGGGTTATATCCGGCATTTCAGTCTTAAATTAGTAGTGATATTGTAGTATCACTACTGATTTACTGTTCATCTGTTATAATGGCGAACACATCAGATCCGTGTCTAACCGTTACCTCTGTGTGCAGGTGAGGACGCATTCGAGCTCTTCTCAGTGAAGCAGGAGCTGGAGCACGTCGAGAAGCAGATCCGTGGTCTGCTGGTGAAGCAAGCCGAGCTGTTGGATCGGCGTTCAACGCTTGAAGCTTCACGTGCCGATGCTCACAAATCAGTGGTTAGTAATGTTAACTCTCTGAGTCTGACTTCGTCTGATCTCGTATGTTTCTCTGCCCACGAGGACGCGATCATCTCGGGCTTCACTCATCTCCGGCGCCGCTCGGAACCGCTTCTCTCCTCTTCACGAGCCGGAACGTCACGACGCCGTGATCATCGGCACATCCATGGTCAGTCATGTCCACTGCTACTTCGGGTAGCAAAGGTAAGGTGCGCACTCACTGCTTTCCTGGTGCCTGTGTTCTTGATATTGCCGCTCAGGTTCCCGAGATCGTGAGCGGTGACAACCGCATCGGAGCTGTTGCAACCACATAAGGCTGCGGCAGACGGAGGTTCTGAAGGACTACATGAGCCTGATCGAGACGGTACGCAGCACAGCGCCTAAAGCAACGATCATCATGTCTGGACCGATTCCCACGTACCGACAAGGACAGGAAAGGTTCAGTAGACTATTTGCACTTAATGAATGGTTAATGTGTAATGAACAGAAACTGCTCTTTGTAAATAATTGGCATCTGTTTTGGGAGCGACCCAGGCTGTATCGGGCAGACGGACTCACCACCCAGCAGAATCGGAGCGGGTGTTCTGTCGGATCAGATCTCCGAGACGTTACGCACCAGATGACTGGTAAGTCAAAGTCCAAATCACAGCCCCTGTTGCCCAAACTTCACTAATATGCATAGTGTGGAGCGTTATATAGAAACTGTGTCTCATTCCTCGTTTAGTGAAGCCAAACAATAAATGTAGTGCAGGATCTAGCAAAAATCTTATTGTAATTAAACTAGAAAATCTAAATATCAGTGAACAAAAAAAATTCTTAAAGCTAGGTCTTCTAAACATTAGATCGCTCACACCTAAGGCGGTTATTGTAAATGAAATGGTCACAGTTAATAATTTTGATGTTCTGTGCCTTACTGAAACCTGGCTTAAACCAAATGAGTATTTTGGTCTAAATGAATCTAGTCCACCAGGATACTATTATAAGCATGAGCCTCATCTGATCGACCGTGGCGCGGTGTTGCAACAATCTATAAAGATATTTTTAATGTTACTCAGATAAACAGGTCACAGGTTTAATTAATTTGAAGTACTTGTGCTAAATGTTACGCTCTTAGATGTAAGAAAGAAATCCATATTATCTCTAGCCTTGGCTACTGTATATAGACCTCCAGGCCAGGGCCATATGCTGAATTCCTAAAGGAGTTTGCAGACTTTCTCTCGGATCTATTGGTGAATGTCGATAAAGCAATAATTGTTGGAGATTTTAACATACACGTAGATAATACAAATTATGCTTTAGGAGCTGCGTTTACAGACTTATTAAACTCCTTTGGGGTCAAACAAAACGTCAGTGGTCCCACTCATCGTCTAAATCATACACTAGATTTAATTAGATCATATGGAACCGATCCAACTGATATAGATATTATACCGCAAAGCAATGATGTCACTGATCATTACATGGTGACTTGCATAATACGTACTGCTGAAATATGTCATGTTGCGCCACGTTATAGACCAGGCAGAACAATCCTTCCAACCACTATAGATAGATTCTCAAATAGCTTACCTGATCTATATAAGCTGCTCAGTGAACCCAAACAAACATATGAATTAGAGGAAATGACTAGCAGTTTGAGCACCATTTTCTCTAGTACATTAGATATTGTTGCACCAATTAGATTAAAAAAGGTTAGAGAGAAAACTAAAGCACCCTGGTACAACAGTGCTACGCATGCTATCAAGAGAGAAACTCGTATCTTAGAGCGTAAATGGAAACAAACTAATTTAGAGGTCTTCAGAATAGCGTGGAAAGACAGTATGTCACGTTATAAAAAGGCTCTAAAAATAGCCAGGGCTGAGCATCTCCGCAAACTAATAGAAAATAACCAAAATAATCCAAGGTTTTTATTTAACACCGTGGCTAGACTAACAAATAAACAGACCTCACCAGAGCAAAATATACCGTTACAGTTTAGCAGTAATGATTTTATGAATTACTTCAATGAGAAAATAAGAAAGCATCCAAAAAACAAATTATAAATGTACAATCCTCTATGGTGTCTTATGATTCAGCCTCAATTATGGCCCCTCTAGAACAACTACACCGCTTTACAACGATAGGACCGGAAGAGCTAAATAAACTTATCATGGCATCTAAACCAACATGTTTATTAGATCCAATACCCACTAAACTACTGAAAGAACTATTGCCTGTAGTGGAAGAGCCTCTCCTCAATATCAACTCGTCTTTATCTTTAGGTCATGTTCCAAAAATATTCAAGCTGGCAGTTATAAAACCTCTCATTAAGAAACTGCAATTAGATCCAAATAACTTGGCAAATTACAGACCCATTTCAAATCTTCCATTTATGTAAAAAATACTAGAAAAAGTTGTCCGCTCAATTGTGCTCTTTTTTGCATCTATGAAAAATTCCAGTCAGGATTCAGACCGCATCATAGTGCAGAAACTGCGCTAGTTAAAATTACAAATGATTTACTTTTAGCTTCTGACCAAGGCTGTATCTCAAATACTAGTCCTACTTGACTTAGCGCTGCATTCGACACTATAGATCATAAAATACTCTTGGATCGACTACAGCACTACACCTGGTGTTCAGGCACAGGCATTAAGCTGGTTTAGATCGTACTTATCGGACCGTTCTCATTTTTGTCTGTTTACATGAAGAAAAATCAAAGATAACGCCAGTAGACTATGGAGTACCGCAAGGATCGGTTTTAGGCCCTCTGCTATTCTCAATATATATGCTGCCACTGGGTAATATTATAAGAAAACATGGAATTAATTTCCACTGATATGCTGATGACACTCAACTATATATTTCATTACGACCAGACGAAAACACAAACACTAGACGAATCCATCGCATCCAGACGAAAACACTAACTCATCTAAATTGACAGAGTGTCTCAAAGATATAAAATGCTGGATGATGCGTAATTTCCTGCTATTAAATTCAGATAAGACGGAAGTATTACTTACTGGTCCAAAAAACTACTCACGAAACCTCTTACAATACAACTTTAATATAGATGGATGTCCTGTTACTTTATCCACTACAGTAAAAGACCTGGGTGTTATACTAGACCGCAACTTGTCTTTCGAAAATCATATTTCATATGTTACAAAAACAGCCTTTTTCCACCTTAGAAACATTGCTAAGCTACGTAACATGCTATCTGTTTCTGATGCAGAAAAGTTAGTTCCTGCATTTATGACCTCGAGACTAGATTACTGTAATGCTTTATTAGCTGGTTGTCCTGCATCCTCAATAAACAAGCTACAGTTAGTCCAAAATGCAGCTGCTAGAGTTCTTACTAGGTCAAGAAAATACGATCATATAACACAGATTTTATCATCTCTACACTGGTTACCTATTAAGTTCCATATCAACTACAAAATACTACTAATGACCTATAAAGCCCTAAATGGTTTAGCTCCTATGTACTTAACGGACCTTCTTTCGCCCTACAATCCACCGCATTCTTTAAGATCACCAAATTCAAGGCTTCTGGTCATTCCTAGGATATCTAAGTCCACTAAAGGAGGGAGGGCGTTCTCACATTTAGCTCCAAAACTCTGGAATAGCCTTCCCGATACGGTCCGAGGCTCTGACTCGCTGACACAGTTTAAAACTAGACTAAAGATGCATCTCTTTAGTCAAGCATTCACATAATGCTTACCTTTTATTACCGTTTGCCGCTGCAAACTGCTTAACGCACCCGTTGGGCTCGACAGCCTTTTAGACAAACCGTTCGGCACGTATGGTTGGGTTGCGGAGAGTTTGCGAGATAGTGATTTTCTAACACACGACTCTCCGTATAATGGAAATCATTATGAAAATCAGCTATGCTAATTATTTCCCATCCGCCTTTCTGCTGTTACTCGGGACGTTTGTCCTGAGAAATGGCGTTCGTCAGGTCCAGTTTGTATCCAGCCTCTCACGGGGAATTCAGATTCCCCAACGCCTGTGAAGAGACGACTCAACGCTGGCGATATGTTATGGCGCCATGTTACATATAAACTATATTTATATTTAATATTTATATATAAACAATATGAATGTAAGCCAGAGGAGAACTGGCCCCGACTGAGCCTGGGTTCTCCCAAGTTTTTTTCTCCATCCAATCTGATGGAGTTTTGATTCCTTGCCACTGTCGCCTTGCTTTGCCTGCTTTTGGCTTGCTTAGTTGGGTTTATTTAACATTTAACAATATTATTGATCTGTGTTGTACTACTTTCATGTTATCACTGTGAAGCTGCTTTGATGCAATCTGTATTGTGAAAAGCGCTATATAAATAAATGTGACTTGACTTGACAAGGCTGCAGCGACCTTTGGCATTAGCATCCTTCCACCTGGTTCTGGTTATAACTCCTAGGCCCAGCCTGCCTTGGTCGACCGTCCCCACGATGTCTTTGTGGCGTAGCCTTGCGTCTGCGTCTGCCACAGCCCTGCCTGCCGACCATTCCCATTCTGTGCGGATGGTAATATCTGCTGGGCCGACCAATTGGTCACTACTGTCACGAAGCATTGTCGCCTGCCGGGATTTGGCCACCTCGAACTCTTCAACCACAGATGTCAATGGCAGCTGTAACTTGCTACCAGCGTCCCGGGGCAGCCCCCTCTGGGCTGAACACTCGGTTCAGCTGTAAACCATTTTCCCAAGCTCTTATTAGGTCTCTAACTGACAGTGTAAATGAGATCTTTTCCAATCCTGAAGCGAAACTTGTCCTGCACGCGTCCTCTAGGAGCTCAGACAGGTAGGTGAATGGGTTCTTAGTGAACCGCTCCCTCTGCTTTGCCCGCCGTCTCCTGTCTGTCCTGTAGTACTCTGTCTCGGCGTAAGGTTTTTATGCCCTCTCTCAAGGTTGTCCCGGGTTTCCTTCAAAGCTGGTTTTTCCTCTCTCGGCTTGCCTGAAAGTTTTCCTGGGCCTCCGGAGATCAGCACGAAGTTGTTTGATCTCCTTAATCCTGCGGTTCTCCCTCGGCTGTGCAGGTGTTGATTGGCAAGATCTCATTTGTTTTACTCCAAACCTTTCAGCGCCAATGTTCCAGATAATACTTGCCATTGCTTTCATTTTCCGGTTCCTGATCCCGCCGCGAGTGTGTTCCAACACATCGTCCACTTCCCGGTCAAATCGGTCCCAATCCCTCCTTGCATGCGCTGCCGCAATAAGCTGCAATTGGACACAATCCCCGCCTGCAATGGGGATTTGGGTAGTGTATTTTTTTTTAGACATTTTAATTGAAGTTTCTTTCGCGATAAAATCTATTTTACTGCACTACGCTGGGGCCCCTGAGTCCGTGGCACCAAGTGCCGTCGCATAACTCCACCGTCCATGAACCCACTATTTTTATAATGGCACAAATGCTATGTGGGATCTCAATACTCAGCTCTGGGAGGATCTAGAGCCTCCATTTTTGCACTCAGGTCTAAGTCCCGTGTTCCTCTGTCGGAATCCAGAGGTTTAAGAAGATTGAAGAGACTTATTTTTGGCACGCAAAGGGGAAAACGACAGGGGGACAGGGGCTGCACAACACTGGGCTTTTTTTTCCGGGTCGATGTTGAGCTGCTCTGGTCGTCTTGAAACTCTGAATTCTGACAGACGGCCTTGGGACTTGGACGTGAGTGTTAAAATGGAGGCACTAGACCCTTCCAGAGCTGAGCTATGGACATGCCACGCAGCATTTATGCCATTTCTAGAAAATAGTGGGTTCGCGGACAGTGCCGCGGTCTGGGGGGCCCCAGCTGAGTGCAGCAAAATAGTTTTTATCACGAGTCTGAAATACGATGAGTTCATCGCTCTCACCTCAATGGCTGGGTGAAGTCCCGGCCGCGCATTTGAGGTGATGGCCAACACTCTTGCATTACAAGTTTGACCCACTGAGCTTTGTGGTGTGGGCACAAGGTGTTTTGTTCGGGTCATCAGGTGGGTACCCTCCTTGAACAGTGTATCATCAATTAACCCGCAACACCTCCAGAGGGCTTGACAGCAAAGCCCAGAGTTCTGGGGCAGCCCCCTCAGCCCCTTGGGCTCCACTACCTGTGCTCTTTTGTGTTCCCTCCCTACCCACCCACCCACCCACCCTGTGGGTTGTTCCATCGCTCACAGCGCTTCAGCCACAGCCATCTTGATGCGGTTTCTGCTCTTCTTGTAATATTCGCCATAAGCCGTCTCCTTGCCGGGACCTCTTATTCCAAGTCTGGACAGGGCGCTCCAAAGTGAATTCCCAGGAAATCCTCGTCAGCCTACTTCCAATGGCAAGTTACATGCCCGCCATCCCACCATCCCACCTGTTGGCACTGTTGGGTGAAGTGGTTGGTACTTCCCACACTTTCTCTTATGGGCCTCTTCCATCCTCTCCTCCCATGGCACAGTCAGTTCGAGCAGCAACACCACCTGTTTTGTTGCTCTGGATCGGAGAACTATGTCTGGTCTGAGAGTTGAGGTAGTGATCTCCTCTGGAAACTTGAGCCGTCTCCGGAGGTCAACTCTCATGTCCCAGTCAGTGGGCGACGTCAGAATTCCGTCGCCAGAGGATGTCCAGCCAGCGCTCTCCCCGCTCTAACAAAAAATAATCAAACGGGGTGTTTTCGTCTTCTGTTTTTTTGTGGGTCTTTCTTTCTCTTCCTCCAGGCCTGCAGCTAGCACGGCAAGTATCTGGTTTTGCCTCCATCTCAAACTTGCCATCAGCCAGGCTTGCCTGCCCCCAACGATGGAGATTGACTGGTGTTGGTAGCACATCGTAAGTGGAGTGCAGAATGAATTTTATCCTCTTATCCTCCATGCCGCATGTCCCTCCACCGCAATAGTCTTTCTTGGACACCTCCCCAACATGTCCACCTCCCCTGATTTTTCATGGCCGCTGCCCTCGCTCACCTGTTGTCCTCCTCCACCGTACGGAGCTCTTCCTGGACAAGGCTGTGGCGACCTTTGGCATTAGCATCCTTCCACCTGACTCTGGTTATAACTCCTGAGGCCCAGCCTGCCTTGGTCGACCGTCTCCACGATGTCTGTGGGCGTAGCCTTGCCTCTGCGTCTGCCACAGCCCTGCCTGCTGACCATTCCCATTCTGTGTGGATGGTAATATCTGCCTGGCGGACCAATTGGTCACTACTGTCACAAAGCATTGTCGCCTGCATCTGCCACAGCCCTGCCTGCCGACCATTCCCATTCTGTGCGGATGGTGATATCTGCCTGGCGGACCAATTGGTCACTACTGTCATGAAGCATGGTCACCTGCCGGGATTTGGCCACCTTGAACTCTTCAACCACAGATGTCAATGGCAGCTGTAACTTGCTACCGAGCTGTACGGGCCAATCAAGAAAAGGCATTTAGGGATCTGACGACCATCTGTGAAGGCTGATCCTCCTTTCCAAGGCTTCGACTGTTGTTAACGGCACTTCATACGTGAGCAATGGCCATAGAAGTCTTGGAAGAACACCTTGCTGGTAGCCCTGGAGCTCGAATCTTCCAGGTACTCCGCTCCCATCCCAGGCTCGCATCCGAGCTTCTGCCTGCCCGAGCATTTCCTTCACACTCACTCTGTCATTCAGCTCTAAACTGTTTTCCCAAGATCTTAATGGGTCTCTCACTGACGGTGGGAATGACATCTCTTCCAATCCTGAAGCGAAACTGGTCCTGCCTTTCTCTAACACGATGCTCCTTGACTTTGCTGGTTTAAACTTCATCCTGGCACCTGTAATGATCTTGCATAGATCTTCCAGAATCCACCGACCTTCTGGGAATTATCTTGCCATCGTGGTCAGGGTTTTTTCAAGTAATAAAAATAAATTAGGGGTGTCATGATTTCTCCATATCTTCGATTCAATTTTCGATTCTTAGGACACGATTCGTTTTTTGATTTATCAATCGGCCAATCAGGATGCTCTCTTTATTACATGTGCCATTTCACACATACTGTATGTTAAGTGCACTAAAGTGTAACTGACCCAACGGCTGTACCACAAACACATTCTCACTATTTGTATTTCAAATTCAGAAGATGAAAATGTTGTCAGCATTTTTATTCTATTTGTACACTTATACAAACTTGAATGGACGTATGCACGTTTAAACACGATATATAAACGACGTAGGCCTATAATTACATGCTTTACTTCTATCTATCTATATATAGATATAGATATAGATATAGATATAGATATAGATATAGATATAGATATAGATATAGATAGATATAGATAGATAGATAGATAGATAGATAGATAGATAGATAGTATAGATATATTAAGTTTCTCTAGCAAATGGTCAAATTTTGAACCATGTACTTATATTAAAATTGCAAGCATTTAAAATTAAAACTTAAAATTGACAAGAACAGCCGACTCTAATGCCTTTTCTTTCGCATTTAAATTTGAATACAATAAGTCTTGCATGTCACAAAGAAGTTGTTATTCTACCTCCACGATTGAGATGAGTGTCGTTCATTATGTCCTTGTTGAGGTAAATTATAGTTTTCTTTGCTAAAAACGTCGGTCTTTAATTAAAAAGATGAAAAGTAGTATTAAATACATTTATGGTGAGATTACTTAAATACATTTATGGTGAGATTACTAGGGCTGTAGTCAACCAAAGAAATCCTTGGTCGACCAAAGTCTTGTTCTGCGCATTAGTCGACCAAAAAAAAAGACGATGTTTTGATTGAACATTTTTGAGCAATTTTCATAGAGCATTTATAAAACAACAAAAAAACATCAAAAATATATAAAACTATAATAATAATAATACAATTCTTTGCAAATTAAGTGATTTTTTTTTTAACTGCAAAGTGAGGAGCACTGTCTGACTCCTGACCGTCACAATCGCGCACCTGATCACACTACACGCTACAAAAAAATATAACAGCTGCCACATAATGAAAAATCCAAACAAAAGTTCTCGTTTATACAGAGGCTGTATATTTTTCTTTAATTTCAAAGCTATGGGTTAACTTTAGTTAAACAAACAAACAAAAAACCCAAATAGCCTAAAAACAATCCTAATAATAACAGGCTGTATTGTAGGACCACATTTAGGTTTATTTTCGTTCTGTTACATTATTTAGGCTATTTTCAAATGCGTAGTGTACAAATAAAAATAAAAACGTATCAAGAAAACACAATCTATTGAGTCAGCATGATAAAGCCGTTAAAAGGGACTGCTCACGTCTTTTGCGCGCTCAAGTTCGCTTTCAAATGTAGGCGCGCGCATAATGGAAACGCGGTTGCGGTGCGACACACTCTCTTTTTTTTTTTTTTTTTTTTTTTTTCAAGTGCTTCCACGCCACATCGAGATAGAAACATATAGTGTAGGGGTGTAACGAGACGCTTATCCCATGAGACGAGAGCGGATATGAGATTGGGTTCACGAGAATCGAGACGAGACGAGATTTTTGCACAATTTTTCAGAAATCCTCAATGACAATTCATGACTGGAAAAATAGTATGCAGGTGCATTTTGCAAACTTATAACTAATAATGCACTAATGCATGTCATTTCAGGTCTACTTTGAGTATGAATTATCAAATGCATTGAAAGAATACAATATACAAGCACTGTAAAAGGTTTTTATTGACTGGCTTTTCTCCTGTTTGACTTCACACAAGTCTCTTCAGATCTTACAGTACATTTAAGAGCTTCCAGAACTTCTGATTGAGGCTGTGTGTGACCTAACTGAAGTCTGAAGTGCAAACAATAAGTGCAAGTGCAACCATAATCAAAGTTAGCACACAGACTCTTTATAATTGTTTTGAAATTGCGGTTTTATTTTGCACCGGCAGTTACAGGGTTAATCCCGCGATTTCCGAAATGGTAGAGAGAAACGAGGATGGTGTGTGTCTCTATTTTTTTTCTTTTGTTCCAATTATAAGTTCAGAAACAAAGCCTCCCTCATCTGTTGTCCTTAAGACATTACAGTACTGTCAATATTAGAAGCAGCTGTCAACATTGAACATTGAAAATAAGGGAGATTTCCCTGATTTCATCCCAAAATGAGGGATTTTTTTACACAATTCTTTCCCACAAACTTTAAAAATAAAGCACTAATCATTAAAAGTCTAAAGAGTTTATAACTAGCCAACTGTAAGAGAGAGAAAGAGACAAGTGTGTCATTTAAAAAAAAAATACCATAGAGAATGTTTAAATACTCTAATATCATCTTATGAGGGAAACTGACGGGTTTTGGGGAAACGGAGGGGAGTTAGTGGTGCTTCAGTTCAGAGGCCGAGTGCAGGAGGGGATTGAGATCTGTGCACCCGATCACAGCCCGCGCTGATACGGAGTAACATCCTAGGTGCGTCCGACAAATTGGGTGCGCAAGACGCTCTAGACGTTTCACATAACATGGCTGTGTAAAGCTTTTTTATGACTGCGCGCGGCGCCAGTTTACTTTCAAATTGGTGATCGCGCGTACTCTGTGTATAGGGAGCTGCGGTGCTGAGCATGCATTATACAAGATAAGGCATTTATCAGACGTTATAGTCTATGTTGCGCAACGAATCCTCCGCCATTGTCACGTGATCAGTGAACTGTGATTCGTGCTGCACTGATTTGCAACGGCAACTTGTAATGGATGAGCAGAGCAGACTTTTACATTAGTTTATAATGGTTATTATCTAATATTGCGAGACAGATTTTCACTCAAAAGAGAAATCTGGTCACTCGTGGCACGAGATCTCGTCACACCCCTAATATAGTGGATAAAAACATAAAAACCAAAACAAGTAGCGTTCTAATTGAATGAATGCAGCTATATCCCTTACTGAGCGCGCAGCCAGCCACAGGTGCGGACCGAGTGTTGTGTGTGCGCTAAACTGTGGCGCTGTTAAAAAATAGCCTAAATTAAAGCATTTAAAGTTGGGGATAAAACAGGCTAATTATATTTAGAATACAGTAATATATAACTGCTTATAAAGGAATAAATATCAAGGAGTAAATCATTGAAAATGTCTTTCTATTGGTAAAAAAAAAAGTGCAACTGATCGACCAATAAGAATGTCAGTCGACCAAGACGGCATTGATCGATTAGTTGACTAAACGACTAAAGTTGATAGCCCTAGAGATTACTACATTTGATTGAATTAAATGCATTTATAGTGAAACTAATGGATTTTCAGGTCAATCTGAGTTCATTTTGACCACGAACTGTGCACTAGTCACTTAATTCAGCGTTTGCAGCACAGCCAAATAGACTTGGTGCAGAAACAATCTCTGCACTGGTGTATATGCACTGCACCTGGAACGGATGTATATGTATATATGTATGTATATGTATTTATTTATTACCACTTAGGAGGTGGTAAGGTGAATTTTGAATAGTTGTAATCCTTCCCTGCGAGCAGTCTCAGAGGTGCAGTGTATACTGTGGAGCAGCTAGTTAAAGTGGGATCATTGGTGGAGAGACTTTAATTCAAAGAAGGATAGTTGGGCTCCGTGTCAGCCAGCTCAAGGTAAACAATGAAGTAGAAAAGGGTGCCTCATTACGACGTGACCAACAGAGTACACCAATCCAACATGTCTCACTGATTCAAACAACTACGCTGCCTCTGTTGAAAGTGGCCATAGATGTCAGTAATTACCACGTCAAAGCCATTGTCGACACTGGTTCAACCTATTCTTCAATGCAGAAACAGTTATGGGAAGCTATAAAAAAACAGAAGACCATTGACGCCTATGTAATGTCAAATGAACACCTAGTATTTCCTCTTTTCCTCGGACTGGACTTTCGAAGACAAAGCGGCAAGTTTAGAGTCCATCCTTTTCTACAGCAGCCACAGTGGGAGCAGCCGTGCATTGGGTATGAATGCTGCGATGCATCGATATCGTGAATGAGTATGCATCGAGAGGACTGAGGGGAGCAGAGGTGAATTATTCAACTTGAGAAAAGGAGTGTCTTGCGGTTGTTTGGGCCGTGGAAAGTGGCACTTTTTGTGGTGTATACGGACCATGCTGCCCTGACCTGGGCCTTTAACTCACCTAAGACTACTTCTCTGCTGACAAGATGGACTTTAAGGCTCCAGCGGTTTCATTTCCAGGTCCAGTACCGCAAGAGATGGATGAATGTAGTGCCTGATGCCTTGTCAAGAGCTCAACCTTGTGATAATGTCTCCTTAGCTGTGCGTGTTGGCGAGGAATCCTCCCGTTGGAGCTTGGATGTCCCGTCAACCATGGCAGAAATATTAAAAGCCCAGAGTGAGGACGCTGCGGTTGGTGAATTAAAGGGGAAGCTCGGGATCACGGACGACATCAATCGCATCAGATGGGAAGTCCAGCAAGGGGTGTTGTACAGAGTGTCGCCCTTTGTTGCTGGCGTAAAGTACCAGCTAGCAGTGCCCAAGTCTCTGAACCACGACCTTCATCAATTACTTCCATAACAACCCACTCAGGACACTTCTGAAAATCCTAGGAGTCGCCTGGTGGCCTGAAGTGCGCAAAGATGTATGGAAGTACGTGAAGGAATGCACAGTCTGCCAGAAATACAAGCCCAGCAACACCAAACCCTCCGGTTTTCTCCAGTCTACTGAAGTGGAGGAGCCTGGGTACATGTTAGGAGTGGACCTTATGGGGCCCCTCCCCAAAAGCAAAAAGGGTAATGTGTATCTTCTGGTAGTAGTTGATTATTTCACCAAATGGGTAGAGCTGTTTCCAATCAGAGATAGCATGACGCACAAAATCTGCCAGATTCTGCAAGAGGAGGTGTTTACGAGGTGGGGAGTTCCAAAATTCCTACTGTCAGACCGTGGGCCCCAGTTTCTAAGCCAGCTGATGGAGGAACTGTGTAAGAAATGGGGAATAACAAGGAAGCTCACCACCAGTTACCACCCTCAAACGAATCTCTCAGAGCGAGTCAACCGAACCATCAAGACCATGATTGCCTCCTTTGTAGGTGAAAGCCATCGGGACTGGGACAGGTGGCTGACTGAATTTCGTTTTGCTATTAACACCGCTCGCAATGAGACCACAGGACACTCTCCTGCTGAGCTAGCACTGGGCAGGCAGTTGAAAGGTCCCCTGAGAACGACTAGTTGCTCATTCTCCAAATCCAGGACAATCAGGAGTGACCCTGCCACAGTAAAGCCCTGCACGTTGCTCACTTAAGTCAAAAACATTTTTTTTTCAGAGCTCAGAGAAAATTGTCCAAAATGACCTCTGGGAATAGAGACATGGTCTATTAGACGTCGGAGCCGTCTCATGTGTGCATGTCCTGGTATATACGTGGTGGACTATACATTTGGGGTCTTATTCCAACTGGAAGATAACCTTTTTTCTTGAGGGACCTCGGACCAGTGGATTTATTTATTTTTTCTCTTTTTGGGGACTTATTCCAACTGGAGGATAACCTTTCTTGCGGGACCTCTAACCAGTGGATTTATTCTTTTTCTCTTTTAGGGATATTGTTTTCCGTCCAGACTTTGGGATTTGTCTTCTGACCCCAAAGCAGAAAAAGGACAGACAGGACTGTTGAGTATCTTTGTTAAAAATATTTTGTTTGTTTTTGCTTTGTTTGAGTTTATTATTATTCCCCTATTATTCCAACACTTGCTATTCTTTGGTGAATGTGCCGTTTTTGTAATCATGCTGTTTTTGTGTAGTACTTTTGAGTAAAAGGAATTAATAGACCACTCCCCTTGTTATAATAATTTTACACTTTTATGAAAGGTTGAAGTTGTTACAAGGTCATCATGAATGCCTTAATTGGAGCCTGCTGAATCCCATTTTCCAAAACCGCACCTCTTCTAGGCTTCTCTACTGTTGACCAAGAGGTCCATTGCAGCTGCAAACAAGATGACCAAGATGGTGCATCCAGTTACAATGCCTTTCCCAAACGCTGCCAGCTGGTGGTAGAGGTCCCACAGGTGAATCGCATCCTGAAACGGTTGAAACACTCCTGCAGGAGTTGCTGGACTTTCCTTGGGACATGGTACGCATGCAGAGTGAGATCCACCAGCTTGTGAGGGACCGTTCCACACGCTTGTATGCTTGTTGCACCCTGGAACTCCTGGGACTCCCCCTTCTGTACTGAGGCGTCGATATACTTGTTGCTCTGCAGAACGGTGGCGAGTCTTCTGCTAATATTCCAAAGAATATCTCACCCTCCACATTCAGAAGGGAGACGGTACGAAACTGCTTTATGTATGATGAGTTTTCCTCTTTGGGGAAAATATCTTTTTGTGTATTTTTTGGGACATTTTAATTGAAGTTTCTTTCGCGAAAAACTATTTTGCCGTACTCAGCGGGGCTCCTGAGTCCGTGGCACTAAGCGCCGTCCCTTAATTCCACCGTCCGCAAACCCACTATTTTTATAATGGCAAAAATGCTATGTGGGATCTCAATATCTCAGCTCTGGAAGGATCTAGAGCCTCCATTTTTGCACTCAGGTCTAAGGCCCGTGTTCCTCTGTCGGAAAAACCAGAGGTTCAAGAAGATTGGAGAGACTTCAGCGAAAGTGCAGCGAAATAGTTTTTATCACGAGTCTGAAATACGATGGGTTCATCGCTCTCAACACTCACGCATTACAAGTTCGACCCACTGAGCTTTGTGGTGTGGGCCCAAGGTGTTTTGTTCGGGTCATCAGGTGGGTACCCTCCCTCAACAGCGTTTCATCAATTAACCCGCAACACCTCCAGAGGGCTTGACGGCTAACCCCAGCGTCCTGGGCAGGCCCCTCGGGGCTGAACACTCGGTTCAGCCGTAAACCATTTCCCCAAGCTCTTATTGGGTCTCACCGACAGTGGAAATGAGATATTTTCCAATCCTGAAGCGAAACTTGTCCTGCATGCGTCCTCTCAGGAGCTTAGACAGGTAGTGAACCGCTCCCTCTGCTTTGCGTGCTATCTCCTGTCTGTCCTGTAGTACTCTGCTCGGCGTAAGGTTTTTATGCCCTCTCTCAGGTTGTCCCGGATTTCCTTCAAAGTTGGTTTTTCCTCCTCCTCGGCTTGCCCGAAAGCTTTCCTGGGCTAGTAACTTAACCCAGTTTCCTGGGTTACTTATAGAGCTGTTGGACTGGCTATTGGGGAGGGCTGCATTCGATGCTTCTGAAGTGGTAGTTGGGGACGGGGTGCAGGATCCAGATGATGCGGTCCTGCAGGCTAGGCTAAACAATTCAGACAAGTTGGTTAGGTTGGATAGCCTCTTGGGGCATTTGGATGGGGAACAACGTGATCAGTTAAATCTTTACTTTCTGAGTTTTTGTCTTTGTTTTCTGACACACCTACCTGCACCAGTCTTATTGAACATGACATTGATGTAGGAGATGCAAAGCCTGTTCGACAGAAATTTTACTGTGTTGCTCCAGACAAATGAAAAAGCTTGGATGCCAGTGTGAAATATCTGCTTGATAATGGTGTAGAGAATTGAGGCGAATCAAACACAACTTAATCAAATTCATCTCTCTGATTGGAGTCAGCACCCCCAAAGAGAATGGAGCTCACATTCCTTTGACACAGGCTCCAGTCTTCCCCCACTCAGATAAGAACTTTATGAGTGGAGACACCACTAAAACAGGAAGAGACGTGTCAATATGTTAATGTTTTTAGCAAGACAAATCTGCTCAGACCACCAAATGCCTAACCACCTTTGACCTCCCTCAATAACCTCACTGTGGAACGATAGGCCTGAGCACAAAGACCGTTTTGATCCCCTGACAGAGATGTTCCACAGAGCCTTTTTCTAACACAGATAGCAGCAAGAACTTTGCCTGACCTCACTATGGAGATCTGAGATCTCCCACACAAAAACATAAAATCACTTAAGAACAATTCTCAAGGGACTCATAATCAAAACTACATAAGTTTATGTGTTCCTACTATTCGTATGTTGGTGTATTATGCTTAGATCACATATTAATCATGTAAGTGTTGTTAACTATTCACTCCTGTAATTGTTATACAACCATTAGACGTGTGAATGAATGAAAGACTATCGTGCTTCCTATCAAATGAATCGGATTCTCTTAATTCAAAAGATGGTTTGACTGAAATCTGTGTAATATGCTTCGTTTTATGGTTATAATAATCTATAATCTTAAACTGTGTTCTCTCGTCTCTCTGCCAAGAGCTGGAGACCAGCTCACAGACCATGCATAAATTAAGATAAGAAGGAAGTAGATCCACCTCCAAAAGGGCCTCATTGGTCCCAAAGTTTCTAAGAGGTTGGCCTAAAAGTTTAAGTTAAAGATTTGAACAAAGGACCTCGAGTTCAGTCAGTTTTTTCCTCATGTTCAGTCAGTTTTTCCTCATGTTCAGTTAGTTTTTCGAATATAGTTCAGTTCGGCAATTGTAAATGTTCTGATACAGTTCAGTTCCGTAACTGCTAAGTTTGTGCCTCTCTCTAAGACAGCCAGAGAGTGTTTATGTTCGTGTTTTCTCTGAAGATAGCAAAGAGCGTGTTTGCACGCTTCTGCATCGACTAGACCAAATTCGACCAAGCAGACAGAAATAACCCATCTAGAGATTGGGGTTAAAACAGCTTCATTCAAGCCATCTGAACTCGTTTTGTTTTCATCTCTTTCTTTTATTTTCTTTCTCCTGAAAAGTCTCGGTTCAAAGTTAAGTTTGCTGTAAAGTTTGCCTTTCCTGCAACGCGCTTCCAAATTGGAAAAGACTCTCATTCGCTTGCTAATCACACGTGATCAGCAGCGAAACTTCCATCCAGGCACTTCAAAGACAACGCTACGCCACCAGGCCGGGAAACCCCCTTTCAACGCAACAAGACAAAGGGAATCCCCCTCAACCACACAGACAAGCGCAAGTAATCCAGACTCTTAGCTGAACGGGTGCTTTAAATTAATAACCTCTTTAAAACGAAGGGTTAATTAATGCTTGATGGTCCTTTCAGGTCATGTTGTCTTACGTGCATATAGAAAGTTGAAACTTTCTCTCTCACTCTTTCCAACTCACTCTTTCTCCGTGACTGTATGAATGTATGAATGTGTGTGTGTGTGACCGTGTTAGACATTATAGTTCTATGTGTTTATAGCTAATAGTATATTTGAATATATATTTATACTCCCATATATTTGAAAAGACAAATTGCCTTGTGTTGTGCTTACATATTTAATGTCTTGTACTGTTGATCTAAAGTTACCTTGCTAAGACATAGTGTTTCACTATTAATTGGGTTTATATCCTTACGAAGGTTATATTACGGCCCGTTCGAATGAACTCTAAACGATTCATTTGCTCGGTTCCATAAGTGACTCGGTTCAGATTCATTGCAAATCAATGAATCATTCCCTTTGAGCTAAATTGGCCATTCCGGCCCCCTTAAATACATTTGATGTATATTATTATTGTGTAGGTTCGCTACATATGTTTGGTGGAGAATGCGGGCAGTTCAACCTAAGTTGTAAGCATATATCAAGAAATTAATCTTTTCATTTTGTGGCGGACCCGAGATTCGAACCTCTGCGAGTCTGTGTGTGACGCGCGTGCTGCGCGCGCCTTTAAATGCATGCATGCATGCTGCTGCTGTTGTTGTCTGTGAGTGAAACTCCCAGAGAAAGCCGAAAGTCTCAGTCTGCGCCCTATTTGTGTTCTTTATACCTGCAGTAAATAAGATATAGAACCTCACACTACAGTAGGTACGAATTAAGCGTGTTCCTTAATTCCAGAAATGCCTCGTTATAGCTGAGAGACATCTGCGTGTTCCAGAGTCTTTCAGAAGGGCTATAACGTGTGTGTGTGTGTGTGTGTGTATATCAGAGAAGCTGAACGAAATCATACTGCTGTAATTGAAATAACCCTGTAAGGCCCAACAGAATTCGAGCGTGTCCCTCGTCGGACTGAGTCATAAAAGGCTTAAAGTTATTTATCTGATCGCAATGCGTGTCCCATTGTGATGAACAGTTAAGAGCGACAAGCGTGTTCCTTGTCGAATCTAGTCATAAAAGCTGTAAAGTTATTTATTTGATCACCAGTTCGCTTCTCATCCACTTTGATCTCTGTAATAAACAGTTGATGCTTTTCTGTCTGGTGTTGTTCAATTACCTATCGTGTAAACACTGCACGTGTCACGAGTGTAATTGAATAGGAGTCATTTTTAGTTTTGTTCAAGTAAAGCTTGTTTTGAAACTGAACCAAGTTAGACCCTGTTGTTTTGTGTGCCAAATAACCCTGCACAAAGACAGAGATTGAGATCCTCATTGTTCTCATACAGCGCACCGCCGCGTGCTTAAAGTTAATATCACTCTCAACAAACTTGAGTGAAGCCCCACGTCGTAAACCCAGCTACGAGTGGTGTATTTTATTTGAACAGTGTGAAATGCGCCGACATTTCCCGTAATATGATCGATTTGTTACTGTACATGCATGTTGTGAACATTGAAATGCTCCCGCATTGCATGGAACTCTAACAAGCTATTTACCAACTGTCTGTAATTCACGGTTCGTCCACTAGCGTTCGTTTGGTCGCTATAGTTACGATCGTGTACACGGAAGTCTTAACCAACACTTCCGGGTGAACTCTGACCCCCACTCCCCATTGTAAACAGACGCTACGCTGAAGCTACGCTAGGCTGAGCAGTTGTTTACATTGAGGCCTATGCTAAAGCCTTTAGCATTAGTTACTGTTACCAATACTAACCCCAGCGGTTAGCTATAGTGTCTGTTTGAACAACGTTAAAGTGATTTAACCCTTTAGACACATCGACTAATACACCCGTCGATCTTTTCTTGTTTCTTCTTTTAACTTTCTCACACTTTACTTTAAAGTTAAGCATATTTTTCCTGAAAGGAAAATACTGGTGTACCGTTATTAATTATTTTCCCTGCATTTTACTTTGAAAAAGAAAATACTGGTTTATGATTATTAATTGTCAAATTTCGAATTTGAGTTTAAAGAACAAGGAAATATTAAACGAAATTGAGATTCTACCTTTTTTCTAGACAGATCATTTCTAATGATTTCTAGATTTATTTTTGTAATAACTATAATTGCATAATTTTCATAATTTCTACATTTCTCGTTGAAATCTAATCACTTTAGGTGAGTTAGTTTTTGAAACTTAAGAACTCTGAAAGTTAAAATTTGAAAATTTGTCATTACTATTACAAAAATAGTGTTAGACTCAGATTTGCTCATTATTGTCATTGCGTTTTATCCCTTTCGTCCTCGTTGGTTATAAACTTAACCACTATATTGGATTAATTCATTTGCGTGACGCTTCAATAGGAGACATTACCATCTCAATACGAGTTTCAAATAAACCAGAGACAATCGTCTTGTTACAAAAGTTTATTTGTGTGTTTAGTTGTTCATCAACTATCAATTCAATACTCGTAGTAGACCTAGGAAGGTAGCGGGATCCAACCTCCTTGCTTCCTTTCTTCCTCATCACGTCTTTCCTGTTCTGTCCTGCTTTATTCCATCTTATTCTGCACATTTGAGGGAACAAACCTGGAAGAACCATCAAGCGACTCTAAAAAGAGACAAAAATAATCTTTCCCAACAAACAGATTATTAGGTATTTGATTCTTAATCAAACCCTCTTTTGGTCTTCATACTCTCCCTGCATTTGTGAATGCAATTTAAATTAACATCTTATCCAAGATTAATTTACAGAGACAAGTGTTGAGCAAACTCCGCCTTCAAACATCCCTGCTGTAAGCCCTGCTGTAAGTGATCCAACTGAAGGTGTGTGTGTTCAATCCTGTCAAACTCAGAGAAGAGGTATCAGCATTATTATTGTATTATTTTTCATTGCAAACATAAACAATAATATTGTTTACCTTTCTGGAAACAGATTTTCATTGATAAAAAACATTTATGAGAAATTAGTACTTTCCCTAGTTAATAATTTCCCTTTTTGTTTTTGTTTCTCCATCATTTGAAATTGGTTGTTAACCTTTCTCTCTTTTTCCCTTACTCAGTTGAGCGACGAAGTCCTCACATCACGAGTTGAAACCAGCTTTTCAGTGATAGAAAATATTTACAAAAAATATTTTCTCCCATTGAAGAAAAAGCTTTCCATTTGAGATTTGTTTTAACCTTTTTCTTTTTCTTTCCTTTACCCAGTTGAGTGACGAGATCTTCATATCTCTAGCCTCACTGTGTACACTTAGACCAACACTTAGTCATCACGACACTTCACTATTGGTGCACCCTTACTGAAACAACACTTAGCCGTGCAACCACATATAGGCTTATACCACACAGATCTGTGTCAGTCTCTTCACCAAGCCTGCCAACATGTCGTGGACCACAAACCCCACTGCCCAACTGGAAGACATGGACGCCTGGCTCAGAGGCATTACAGACTGCCTCACACCAAAGACAATTGAACTGTTATTATTCTTAATAATAATCATAATTCTGAGAAGATTCCTGACACATGATTCAAGCCGAAACCAAAGCCATGCGGAACTAACCAAAATAACCTGTTCCCTAAGCAATGCCTTCACAGCCCAGCTAAAGCTAAGCCACCAGCACGTCACCTACCTTCAGGAGGAGCTGACACGTGCCCAAAGCCGCATAGACAAGCTGGAAGTGAAAGTCCAGGACGACTTCAAGATCACCGAGTTCCTGAGAGAGCTGCTGCACAATCAACACTGCAAAGACCAGCTCAAAGTGTCCGACGAAGCGGAGCAAGAGACAAAGACCCAAGTTGACAAGCTCCAAGAAGCCCTTGCAGTCACTGAACGTGACAAACAAGAGTTAAAGACTGTCCAGAAACACCTGGAAGACCAACTCCAGTCTGCTGAACATCAGCTAGAGAAAGCCAAAGCTGACATTGAAAGTAAGAACTCTAAAATCACTGCTCTGGAAGACCACCTGCAAAGGTGCAGCGTTGAAATGGACCATCTGATCCAACAGCGAGACGACGCCAACGGCGAGCTCTACGCGGTCAGAGATGAACTCCAGCATGTCTTCACACAGAAACCAGAGCCAAGAAGGGAGAGACCTCCCTCAGCATCATCACTGCTGAGCCGAACAGAGTCCTCCATCAAAGAACTGTCATACGACGGAAGAAGTGAATGGCCACACTCCAAAATGTCACCGGCCTTCACCACAGAACTCTTCCCTGCCAACAAGCAAAGAGAGATCATCCAGCCAGACTCCAAAGCTGCACCTGGAATGACCTTCAAAGATCTCAACCAGCTGGCTAAGAACATCACCCAGTTCGACCCGAACTCCACGGAGGGCCACAGCATCCAGGCCTACCTCCAAGATGTCGACTTCCTCCTAGAGGTGAGACCCAATATGACTGACAGAGACATTTTATACCTCCTCAGAGCCACATCCAGCCAAGAGGTACGAAGCTTCCTAGACCGACAACCTGCTCATGTCAAGTCAAACTACCAGCTGCTACGTGAGATCCTGCTTAAAGAATTCACAAGTCCAGAGTCAGAACACGGTGTGTTAATCGCCTTGGAAACCAAACAAGGTCGTCAAGAGCCTCCCCAAGCCTATTATCACCGTTTCCGAAAAGCCTACTTCGGTGCACATAGCAAGCCTGAATTTGAAGAGGATGTGAACTTCAAAACCCTCTTCCTGAGAAACCTGCACCCTGGACTGAGTCATCATCTCGGCATCATGGCCTGCCCTGTCACAATGTCCCTTCAACAGATACGTGACCTGACGCACAAGGCCTACATCAAACAAAAGATGACTTCAAAGAAAGGTTTGAAAACATCCACAGTGTCGCACTCCATCAGCCAAGACACAAGCCTTGCACTGGAAGACACCCAGTGGCATGACAACTCCACAGTCCTTCATCAGGAGCACAGCGCACCTGACTCCCATGCCGACGACAGCTACCACTCCAACCACGTGGAACAGTCATGGGACCAGCCACGCTTCTCAAAAGGAAACAACTGGAGTCAACGAGTGCATCCAAAAGCATTCTATGTGGGTAAGCGACAACGAAACCCACCTCTGCACCACTCAAAACACCCCTGAGTGTGCTCAAGAACAAGACAGTCTCCCCTCAGAAGACAAGGAGCAACTACTGAGGCGACTGCAAATGTTAATCGAAGACAAGCTGAACACGGAAGACCAGTGATCACCTTGTACACCTTCCTGAGACGACCACCTGTTCTACAACAACACAGAACAAAGTGGCCTCTCACCGTCAACCACTGACAAACACCCAGAGGTACCAGAAAACACCATCCTGGTTACCCATCACACCACAAGCTCCAAACTCAAGAACCATATGTGCGTTACAGCTACAACAGTAAGCACAGAAGTCAGACAGTCTGTCACAACCAGAAGGCATCACAAGAGGAAGGCAACAATGGAGACCACGTTTTGCACTACAGCTTCACGCATCCATGCCAAACCACCTCCCAATGTCTGCCAGAGAACTTCCTGCCTTACTGGACTGACCCCCAGCAGATCACAGAAGATCCCTTTCCAAGGCAAAGATGCGACAAGCTCATCAAAGCTAAGCCATCAAGCAAAGGGGGGAGCAAAACAGACTGAGACAGATCTGACATACGTACAGTACATGCACTACACTACACTGTACTAACATACACATCTACCATGAAAAACATTCGACAAACATGTTTTCCCCACAGGTAGAAGCTGAATACTCAACATTGACTAAGCTACCCTTTCCATAGGAAACATATAGCATTACCACCCAACAAGTATAACACCTCTCATTACATTGACACCTGTCACTTCACAACAGTACCCATACTGGAGTCACTGAACTGCTTTGCTTTGTTTTACCTCTTCCTTCACTTTCTTTTTTTATTGGGTAAAATCCCTGTTTACCCATAAGGGTCAGAGGTTACAATATAAGGATTGACGGCACCACGCCTGATGTTTGCAAATCACCTTAAAACGAATGTTTAGCCAGAGAACTCCCTGCATCATTCGAAATCAATATCTGAAAGGTAAATTGGTCTAAACCTAGAACAATTAAGAAGAGAACAAAACAAACAAAACAAATCAAATTTAGTCAAAGTTGATCAATCACCGTTTTAAAACAAACTAGAATAACGGTCCTTAAATTGAAACTAAACTTTTTCCAAATGATTGACTATATTGAGAGAGTGAACCTGTTTAGGCCTAGACAATCTAATGCCCTGCACCAGTAAAGTGACCAGTCTGGAGGTGTTGCCTTGTTGTTTGCTGTGTGTGTTTGCTTCTTCTGTTTTCTCCAGCGTTCAATGATGTTTCTCTCTCTCAACCCATCTCATCGATCGGAAGGGGGGAATGTGGAGAATTGAGGCGAATCAAACACAACTTAATCAAATTCATCTCTTCTGATTGGAGTCAGCACCCCAAAGAGAATGGAGCTCACATTCCTTTGACACAGGCTCCAGTCTTGCCCCACTCAGATAAGAACTTTATGAGTGGAGACACCACTAAAACAGGAAGAGACGTGTCAATATGTTAATGTTTTTAGCAAGACAAATCTGCTCAGACCACCAAATGCCTGAACCACCTTTGACCTCCCTCAATAACCTCACTGTGGAACGATAGGCCTGAGCACAAAGACCGTTTTGATCCCCTGACAGAGATGTTCCACAGAGCCTGTTTCTAACACAGATAGCAGCAAGAACTTTGCATGACCTCACTATGGAGATCTGAGATCTCCCACACAAAACATAAAATCACTTAAGAACAATTCTCAAGGGACTCATAATCAAAACTACATAAGTTTATGTGTTCCTACTATTCGTATGTTGGTGTATTATGCTTAGATCACATATTAATCATGTAAGTGTTGTTAACTATTCACTCCTGTAATTGTTATACAACCATTA